>VDFB02123114.1:0-15449 GCA_007258455.2 Sequoia sempervirens
GATAGTAATGAGGCTACCTAGACCAAATCTACTAACCCTAGACACTAGTACATACACACTATTGGTTACATTGCTTTCAGATTTGACAATTGATTTGAAACACAATCACAAGGTTTAACTGTTATTCTAGGTGGAGTGTCATCACAACGATGCAATGGTTACCCTGGTGTTTCTTCCTAGGTCCCGGCCCCCAATCCTTGGGTTACCCTGGTAACCTCTTACGAAACCCGGCCCCTAATGCATACCGTTGCGGAATCGAATGCCTCTTAAGGAAACGAGACACCGATTTTGCCATTCTAGGCCTTCTCAACTTATACTCATGACTATAGAAGCTCATGAGTCATAAGAGAGGCATACATAACTTGTTAAATGTTTTAAATCTATCTACTGTGCACTTTAGTTTTCACTTACTTACTTAACTAATCGTAAGTTACCCTGACACCACTTTGTGTGTCGGCCCTTACGACTAGCCACTCCCCTAACATAACAAGGTTACCAGGTTTACAAGACCAAGGTTTACAAAGTGCACAAAAGATCAACATATAATTGCCAAAATTACCCCAATAAAGGTCTCAATTTTGTTTACAAAATACAGTGCACTACCCTAGACTGATCAAACACAAATAAAAACCATAGTTTATTTTACTTCCCAAAAAAAAAAACTACATCTGGAAGACTTAATTATTTAAAACTTTTCCCAACTTGCCCAATCACAAAAGAAATAAACCAGTTCTAAACAAATAAAATTTACATATTTAATTTTTGGATATACTAAATCCATATGTCACAACGTGAAAACATCATATCTATAAATAGTCTTAATTAAAAATAATCTATTTCAAAATCAATAACTACTTCATAAATCAACTACATCAATTTTCACAAATATAAAAAATTAATCATTTTCCCATACTTCTAAAATTCTAATTTTCATTTGTAACTAATTTTAATTTAATTTTTTTTTATAAATTAATCATATAATATTTCAAATTAAAATCAATATTTTAATACAAATATATTTAAAACATTAAAATAATATATATATATATTATATATATAATATATAATAAAATATTATATATATACATATATAATATATATATATATATATATAATTTTTTAATAAATAACAAATCCAAAAGTTTTCAAATTTTAATTCCTGCGAATTTCTTTTAAAGAAATAATGAATAACAAAGTTTTGAACCATAATGGGCCGCAGCCCAGCCGTGGCCTGCCCTGTTGGGGAGGACGCAACCGTGGGGACTGCGCCCCCACCAATATGCATAGTGGGGAGGGTTTCGGCCCTCTCCCATGACTGCGTTTGTTTTTTTTTTATTATTTAACTTAAAATTTCGTCCGTACAGCGGACGGGTTAAAACACAATTTTTTTTTTATTAAATGAATTTCAAACAAAACAAGCCTGCGGATTTAATCCGTACGGCGACATTTCCAAAATAAATAATCCATTAAATTTTTACAAAATTAACTTAAATAAATAGGATAAGAATTTTACAATTAACCAGTTCTATTTCTGGTAAAATCATCTACAGAATACAGAGGTAAAACTAATAAATCTGAGAAAAAAAACTAACATAGACAGAATTATTTTTCTCTTAATTTCAGTTTAATTTCAATAGGGTTTCCCTTTTGAATAGATAAACATTTTCTTCCTGGGTAATTTCTTTTCAAAAACAAAATACCCCCAATTTAAAAACCCAAATTTAACAGACATTTTTTTTAAAATAAAAAGAATCATCACAGATTTCTTGACAGGAAATATCAAACCCTATTCTTTCCAAGTTTAAAGAAATAACAAAGATCTTTTCAACAATTTGAAGTAAAATTTCCCGACACGAGAAAATTACAGGGAATTGCATCCCTATAATTTTTTAACTTTCTAAAGAAAATAAATTTAACCAACAAATTAGAATACACATGGCGCTTTTGTAGGGTATATTTTTGCACAATAGCGATTGCTGAATCTTCTCCCAAAATGATTTTCCCAATTCGAAGAGCTTGTTCCAACCACCAAAATATTCCTCAAAGAATCCACAACCCCAGCAGAAAAATGCAATTCTTAAGAAATTTTGGGTTTCTACACACAGAGAAATAATTTTGCCAGTGCCCAGAAAAATTTTCCCCGAGGCAATAGAATAACCCCGTTCAATTTCCGAGATCCTCAATATCCTCCGTAAAAATTTTCAACAACCCCAAATGAAATTATGGCATTCACACACATGTCGAGAGGTTGTTGAGAAAATATCTTCTCCACCTCTTGGCAGTTTTGCCATTTAAATTTTGCATGTAATTTTAATTAATAAATTTTAATTTTAATTTTAAAACTCAAATTTTCAAATCACATGCAATTATTTAAATTATATTTTACTTTCTAATTCACATGCATCTTAATTCTAATTTATTTAAATATAATATAATTTATGCACTTACTAATTTAATCTAATTAATTAATTTATTTAATTAAATAGTTAAATCCTTTTAAGATCAACCATTTAACTAATTAAACTAACTAATGTATTAAATAATTAAGTAAATAAATTTCAATCATATTTAAATATTAATTAAAATAACCAAAAATTAAGGCATAATAATTAACATTAAATTTTAACCAACAGAAACACATTACAAAACAACCTATGACCCAAACTAAAAACTGACAACGTACTAATACTAAGGTTAGAGATTGGACTAGGATAAACCTAACTACTATCTCCCGTTCAACATTTTCCGTTGAGTCTTGACACGCTCAGACCTGATTACACAGGTGGAGTCGGTGTCATGTACCTGCAAATCCTGCAACCAAGCAAACAATGTGCATACATGTATATATATAACGTAGTTAAAACAGACACACCGTGCGGAGAAAATCACAGATATCGCAGGGCACTTGCAAGCGAGTGATGCGATTCTGTTCTCCACACCAATACACTCACAAAAAACTGACTCAATACTTGTTGTTAGTCCATCATAAGCATGTGCTTAGCAATAACAACTGAAATTAAGCATCTATGCTAAATCATGTCATGTCTGAAAATAATAAACATCACACAAAGTATCATCATGTCACAGTATAATCCATCATCGCTCAAAATCAACGATCCAAGTATCCAACAAAACAACATAAGTCTAACAGTATGAGAAAGTATCAACAGAAAGTATAGCATAAATGGAGGGGTACTACATCCTCCCCCCCTAGGATCAGGCTTGCTCCTGAAAGCCTGGGAACAGATAGGGATAAAGTTCCCTCATGTGTGTCGCATCCTCCCAAGTAGCCGAAGCCTCATAACTAGGATCCCATTGGACCCTCACCTGTCTCAACCCCTGAGACCGAGCGTCCGGTGCTGAAGAATGGCCACGGGCTCCAAAGCCAGCTGCCCATCCTCTACCTGTAACGCATTCCAATCAAGTACATGAGATATGTCGGGATGATATGGTCTAAGTACTGACACATGAAAAACATCATGAATACGAGACAAACTGGGTGGTAATGCGAGTCGATATGCCATGGGACCAATTCTCTCTAAGATCTCGAATGGTCCTATGAAACGAGGTGCAAGCTTAGAGCCTTTTCCATAACGAATTGGACTCTTTCGCGGTCGCACTCGAAGAAACACTCTATCACAAACGACAAACTGTCGATCGATCCTATGCGCATCGGCATACTTCTTTTGCCTATCCTGAGCTGCTATCAAATGCTATCTAATACGGTCAACCTGTTGCTCCATGTCACGAAGCATCTCAAGTCCAAGTAACACTCTATCCTCAAGTCGATCCCAACTCAAAGGAGTTCAACAAGGACGACCGTATAATACCTGATATGGTGGCATACCTATGGAACTCTGATATCCGTTGTTATAAGCGAATTCTACTAAGTACAAATAATCCTCCCAACGTGATTGTTGGTCCATTACGTACATCCTAAGCATATCCTCTAATATTTGGTTAACTCTTTCAGTTTGACCATCGGTTTGAGGATGGTAAGCTGAACTAAAGTTCAGCTGTGTACCTAAAGCACGTTGCAAGGAAGTCCATAAGGCTGAAGTGAATACATGATCTCTATCCGATATGATCCTACGAGGAATTCCATGTAACCTAACGATATCCTCCATGAAAATCCTAGCTACTGATGAAGCATTATATGATGAACGTACGGGTGAAAAGTGAGCTACTTTAGTCAAACGGTCAACAGTTACCATAATGGCATCATGTCGACATGATGACGTGGGTAACCCAACAATAAAATCAATGGATATAATATCCCATTTCCATTCGGGAATGAGATGTGGCTGCAATAATCCAGCAGGATGATGATGCTCAGCTTTAACTCGCTGGCATTCAAGACATCTAGATACATAATCAGCAATATCACGTTTCATACCAGGCCAGAAATACAATTACCTAAGATCGGCATGCATTTTCTTGACACCTGGATGAGCTGAATATGGAGCTCAATGAGCTTCAGTCATGATTAATGTACGAAGACTCTCTACATGAGGTACATAAATGCGACCTAAATGTCGTAATATACCATCCGATTCTAGGACATAACCTTCAAATCGACCTTCTAAAGGTCTACCCGATTCAATCTCCGACTTCACTTCCTGATATAATCTATCAGTAGGAAGTGCAGCTACTATTTGACCTCTCAAATCTACTTCAAGAGTAGTAGTAGAGATCTCATGTCGACGTCGGCTAAGAGCGTCAGCCACTACATTCTCTTTGCCTTGAACATACTTTACGTCAAAATCGTACTCACACAAGAACTCCATCCACCGTCTTTGCCTAGCATTCAAGTTAGGTTGCGTAAAAATGTATTGCAAACTACGGTGATCGGTATGAAGTTCAAAGCGATGACCTAATAGAAAATGTCTCCATCGAACTAATGCATGCACTACTGCCGCTAGTTCTAGATCATGAGTAGGATAGTTTAATTCGTGGTCCTTAAGTTTATGAGACTCATAAGCAACCACACGCCCATCTTGCATCAAAATGGCTCCCAAACCCTCTAAGGATGCATCTGCACAAACTACGAAATCCTTAGTAGGATCAGGAACAATAAGTATAGGCGCATTAGTTAACTTTTCTTTAAGAGTTTGAAAAGCCAACTGACACTGTTCCGTCCAAACAAACTTCTTCCCTTTCCTCTGAAGAGAAGTAATAGGATGACCGATCCTAGAAAAACCCTCTACAAAATGTCTATAATAGCCAGCTAATCCCATAAAACTACGAACTTCACCTACATTAGTAGGTGCGGGCCAATCAACTATGGCTTGGATCTTTGAGGGATCCACATCAATACCTTTTCCAGATATCACATGTCCAAGGTATTTAATTTCAGATTGAAAGAAGTCACACTTCTTCAGGTTTGCATACAATTGATTTTCTCTTAAACATTGCAACACCTGTCTCAAGTGTTCTTCATGTTCCTTCATGTTCCTCGAATAGACTAAAATGTCATCGAGAAATACCAGGACAAAGCGATCAAGGTATGTTTGAAATACACCATTCATTAAACTCATGAATACCGATGGTGCATTCGTTAACCCAAAGGGTACCACTGTGAATTCATAGTGCCCATTACGAGTTCGAAAAGCAGTTTTATGAATGTCTGCTTCAGCTATACGTAATTGATGATAACCGGATTTCAAATAAATTTTAGAGAACACATTAGCTCCCTTAATTTGATCAAAAAGATCATCGATTCTAGGCAAAGGATAACGATTCTTAATCGTAACCTTGTTCAATTGACGATAATCAATACATAGCCTAAGAGATTCGTCCTTCTTCTTTACGAAGATGACAGGTGCTCCCCAAGGGGATACACTTGGACGAATGAAACCCTTTTCTAAAAGCTCCTCTAACTGAATACGAAGTTCCTCTAATTCCTGAGTCGTCATTCTATAAGGAGCTCTAGATATAGGCTTAGCTCCAGGAATTAGGTCAACTCTAAAGTCGATATCCCTCTTCGGTGGCATTCCAGGAATGTCATCGAGAAACACATCTGCGAATTCCCTAAGAATAGGATGATCATCAAGAGATACCTCTCGACTCTCACCCTCATCTAAATCGGTAACTGTTGTTGCAAACAGTTGACATCCCTGACGAAGACATCTCTTTAGTTGCATAGCAGAAATCATCTGCAAAGAGATAGGTCTATGAATACCTATGATTTCCACTTTCGCACCTAAATCATCAATGCAACTAACTGTCTTAAGTCGACAGTCAATTACAGCATGATGAGATGCTAACCAATCCATACCTAACACTATATCGTACGATCCTAAAGGTGTAACATATAAATCTACTAAGGTAGTTAACGTACCTATTTTAAGTTCACAGTTATGTACTAAGTTATCTACTGCTACTTTCACCCCTGAGGCGAATTCAACTTGCCATTTACCACCTTGTTTTACCGCCACAAGACCACAACGGTCAACAATGGACGGTGAAATAAAGGAGTCAGTGGCTCCAGAATCAAAAAGTATAGATACATTAACACCATTTAACTTACACGAGTTTTACGACCAGGTGTTGGTGATCGGCAGGCGGTCATTAAGCATTTACCTTATCGCGCTGGCACAAGATCACCGCATCGCCCGTGAGCTCTGAAGCGTAGGTTGAGGCCCATATCTAGTAGAACCTCTCGGTAGGACACTACCCTGGCTATGTGCCCATCATTACAAGAATAACAACACGTACCTATGCCTCTACAAAACCTACGCCGCAGAAGGTTACGTTGGTGCTGAAAATTACCCCTGCGGTGGTGAGCACTTTCGCGGTGATCCGCCTATTAAGCGTTGCGCCACTAGTTCACATTCCCTTTCATTTTGAAATTTTGTTTTGTTGTTGTGGTTGAGGTTATTGTTCTTTACGAGGTGTTCTTTGTTCTTTGCCCTTGCCCCAATGGGTGTTTGTTGGTTAGGAGAACTACTGTCTCCCTGTCCACTCCATGGACCCCTAAAACACAACTACGGGGAGCACTCTAATCTGCGCTCACGGCTGCCCACCTGAGCCATAATGGTTTCCTCAACTTCTCCCCGAGCCTTCTCCTTTGCGACTTTCCGTAGTCTTTGGCTCCAAAATTTCGAGGACACGCCCTGCTTGATAGGGCATTTAAGCCCCTAATAAAATGTTGTACTAGCATAGGCTCATCATCACCAATACCAGCATACTGCTTGAGTTCGTAGAACCTACATTCGTATTGCTCTATAGAAAGAGCTAACTGGCGTAGATCATGGAACTCGTCCCGACTCACAGCGCCTCCAGTGTTGAAAAGGAGCGATTGCCTGCAGACCTCTCGAGAAACATCTCCCAAGACCGCGGGAACCAATATTGTGAACGCTCCTCTGGAATTTTCCTGCTTGAAGTCCTCTCAAAGTGCATAATAAAAGCGCATCATGCAGAGTACATTGCTACCGTAAGGGTGCATGGAAAAGCATCTACCCAAATCTAGTAGCCAGGTCTCAGCCTCTAAGCCACCTCTAGTACCATCAAAGGTAGGAGGGCGTGCTCTCAGTAAATCCCTCATATGACCTGCAGTGATAGCATCCTGATGTGATGTGTCCTCTATTCTCCTAGGGGATCTATCTCTCCTAGGAGACCTATCCCTCTATCTAGCAACCTCCTGCTCAACATCCTATCTAGGTCCAAGATGAGCTATGACCTCCTCTAGTAATGGACGTATCTGAGAACCCTCTACTGCTGACTGTTTGAGATTTTGTCCCTCATTTCTCTAACCCATCAGTCAGCTTGGTCACTATGGTGAGGGAGCTAGGAGGGAGTAACACAGGGGATTTGGCCCACGAGCCTCCACCTCTCTACCTCTACCAGAACTGCTTCTGCCCGGCCTGGGCGTGAACCACACAGAGACAATTTACGAGGTCTTGAATCGCATTTCAGCCAAGGTTATGGGTTTTAACTTACCTACGATGATACTAGGTCAACCTAATGGGCTCTAGATTACCCAGAGCGTCCAGTGTTTGTAACCTTTGCTCTTATACCAATCTGTAATGCCCCGTCTAAATAACCTAAGAATGTTGCAAAAGTGTAATAATTTTTTTTTTTTTTTAAAAGTATTAATACTATGTTAATTAGTTGCATACATTCTTAGGTTAAACGACGTTACACTACTTTAAGTTCTCCATAAGCGACTTAAGTATTTCACATTGCATTTAATAATTCATAACATAAAATAAACATTGCATAATAATTTAATTTCCCATTCAAGATATAATAAATTACAAATACATTTCCATACATTGCATTGATATGATGTTACAATACTCATCCATCTGATGAGATAGTTCAAATAATAACTACAATTTACAAAAGATCACCTCTTATACATTTGAGGGATGTTTTTACATTTCAAATTACAATTTACAATGATGAAAGTATAAACAAAGTCCATGTGCGAGCTCTCCATCCTTGAAGCGCTCAATGCAACGAACAAACTGGGGACCCAACGGAGTAAGGTGCACGTTCCACCCAACCATGTGGTACCCGTAGGTCCACCCCCCGTGCTAGGAGATAGTAATGAGGCTACCTAGACCAAATCTACTAACCCTAGACACTAGTACATACACACTATTGGTTACATTGCTTTCAGATTTGACAATTGATTTGAAACACAATCACAAGGTTTAACTGTTATTCTAGGTGGAGTGTCATCACAACGATGCAATGGTTACCCTGGTGTTTCTTCCTAGGTCCCGGCCCCCAATCCTTGGGTTACCCTGGTAACCTCTTACGAAACCCGGCCCCTAATGCATACCGTTGCGGAATCGAATGCCTCTTAAGGAAACGAGACACCGATTTTGCCATTCTAGGCCTTCTCAACTTATACTCATGACTATAGAAGCTCATGAGTCATAAGAGAGGCATACATAACTTGTTAAATGTTTTAAATCTATCTACTGTGCACTTTAGTTTTCACTTACTTACTTAACTAATCGTAAGTTACCCTGACACCACTTTGTGTGTCAGCCCTTACGACTAGCCACTCCCCTAACATAACAAGGTTACTAGGTTTACAAGACTAGGGTTTACAAAGTGCACAAAAGATCAACAGATAATTGCCAAAATTACCCCAATAAATGTCTCAATTTCGTTTACAAAATATAGTGCACTACCCTAGATTGATCAAACACAAATAAAAACCATAGTTTATTTTACTTCCCAAAAAAAAAACTACATCTGGAAGACTTAATTATTTAAAACTTTTCCCGACTTGCCCAATCACAAAAGAAATAAACCAGTTCTAAACAAATAAAATTTACATATTTAATTTTTGGATATACTAAATCCATATGTCACATCGTGAAAACATCATATCTATAAATAGTCTTAATTAAAAATAATCTATTTCAAAATCAATAACTACTTCATAAATCAACTACATCAATTTTCACAAATATAAAAAAATAATCATTTTCCCATACTTCTAAAATTCTGATTTTCATTTGTAACTAATTTTAATTTAATTTTTTTTTATAAATTAATCATATAATATTTCAAATTAAAATCAATATTTTAATACAAATATATTTAAAAGATTAAAAT
This sequence comes from Sequoia sempervirens, assembly GCA_007258455.2. NCBI lineage: Eukaryota > Viridiplantae > Streptophyta > Pinopsida > Cupressales > Cupressaceae > Sequoia > Sequoia sempervirens. Next base: position 9,580 of record VDFB02123114.1, read on the forward strand.
AATATATATATATAATATATAATATATAATAAAATATTATATATATATATATAATATATATATAATTTTTTAATAAATAACAAATCCAAAAGTTTTCGAATTTTAATTCCTGCGAATTTCTTTTAAAGAAATAATAAATAACAAAGTTTTGAACCATACTGGGCCGCAGCCTAGCCGCGGCCTCCCCTGTTGGGGAGGACGCAACCGCTCCATGGCTGCACCCAGCAGCCATAGCGGCTGCTGTGCGCAGCCGTGGGGACTGCGCCCCCACCAATATGCACAGTGGGGAGGGTTTCGGCCCTCCCCCATGACTGTGTTTGTTTTTTTTTTTATTTAACTTAAAATTTTGTCCGTACAGCGGACGGGTTAAAACACAATTTTTGTTTTTATTAAATGAATTTCAAACAAAACAAGCCTGCGGATTTAATCCGTACGGTGACTTTTCCAAAATAAATAATCCATTAAATTTTTACAAAATTAACTTAAATAAATAGGATAAGAATTTTACAATTAACCAGTTCTATTTCTGGTAAAATCATCTACAGAATACAGAGGTAAAACTAAGAAATCTGAGAAAAAAAAACTAACATAGACAGAATTATTTTTCTCTTAATTTCAGTTTAATTTCAATGGGGTTTCCCTTTTGAATAGATTAAAATTTTCTTCCTGGGTAATTTCTTTTCAAAAACAAAATACCCCCAATTTAAAAACCCAAATTTAACAGACATTTTTTTTAAAATAAAAAGAATCATCACAGATTTCTTCAACAGAGAAATATCAAACCCCTATTCTTTTCCAAGTTTGAAAGAAAATAACAAAGATCTTTTCAACAATTTAGTAAAATTTCCAAAACTTCTGAGAAAATTACAGGAATTGCATCCTATAATTTTTTTAACTTTCTAAAGAAAATAAATTTAACCAACAAGTAGAATACTTGTAACTGCCTGTAGGAGTATATTTTGCCTGTAACGTGCTAGATCTTCTCCCAAAATGATTTTCCCAATTCCAAGAAAGCTTGTTCAACCACCAAGAAAATCTTCCTCAAAGAATCACAACCCCAACAGAGAGAAAAATACCAATTCTTAAGAAATTTTGGGTTTCTACACACAGAGAAATAATTTTGCCAGTTCCCAGAAAAATTTTCCTCGAGGCAATAGAATAACCCCGTGCAATTTCCGAGATCCTCAATATCCTCTGTAAAAAATTTCAACAACCCCAAATGAAATTATGGCACTCACACACATGTCGAGAGGTTGTTGAGAAAATATCTTCTCCACCTCTCGGCAGTTTTGCCATTTAAATTTTGCATGTAATTTTAATTAATAAATTTTAATTTTAATTTTAAAACTCAAATTTTCAAATCACATGCAATTATTTAAATTATATTTTACTTTCTAATTCACATGCATCTTAATTCTAATTTATTTAAATATAATATAATTTATGCACTTACTAATTTAATCTAATTAATTAATTTATTTAATTAAATAGTTAAATCCTTTTAAGACCAACCATTTAACTAATTAAACTAACTAATGTATTAAATAATTAAGTAAATAAATTTCAATCATATTTAAATATTAATTAAAATAACCAAAAATTAAGGCATAATAATTAACATTAAATTTTAACCAACAGAAACACATTACAAAACAACCTATGACCCAAACTAAAAACTGACAATGTACTAATACTAAGGTTAGAGATTGGACTAGGATAAACCTAACTACTATCTCCCGTTCAACATTTTCCGTTGAGTCTTGACACGCTCAGACCTGATTACACAGGTGGAGTCGGTGTCATGTACCTGCAAATCCTGCAACCAAGCAAACAATGTGCATACATGTATATATATATAAAGCATTTAAAATAGACACACCATGTGGAGAAAATCACAGATATCGCAGGGCACTCGCAAGCAAGTGATGCCATTCTGTTCTCCACACCAAATACACTCACCGAAAACTGACTCAATACATGTTGTTAGTCCATCATAAGCATGTGCATAGCAATAACAACTGAAATTAAGCATCTACGCTAAATCATGTCATGTCTGAAAACAATAAACATCACACAAAGTATCATCATGTCGCACAATAATCCATCATCGCTCAAAATCAGCGATCCCAGTATCCAGCAAAACAACATAAGTCTAACAGTATGAAAAAGTATCAACAAAAAGCATAGCATAAACGGAGGGGTACTACACTAGCTCATTTTAAAAGTTCTACAGTGAATTCATCGTGAGGGAAATGCAGTGTTTAAAGTTGTAATATCAATTGCTCAATGATAGTGAACAGGCATACATGCCAAATTCATGAAGCATCTCTTCAAAGAATTACAACAATTTGAATATCATGAAATCAACATTATGTTTTGCAAAGATTTTCAGAAGTGGATGACAACTTGATCAATTTTCAATTATAAAGTAGAAATATTCCATTTTGAAAATCAAGTATAAAGAAACATCTATGAAAGAATTTCAGGAAAGAGTATTAAATATAACAGAATGATGAGTGTTTCTTCATCTCGAAACAACACAGTCAAGGTGTTAAGAATAGATCGTTTGCAAATACTAGTTGAAATTCCAACTTAGTAACAGAAGCAAGAATTGCATATTCAAAAGCAAACAGTATATCATTTATAGGATTTCTGTAATACATCAAAAGAATAGTGATGCAAGTCAGAAATTACTGTGCAAGAAGAATATTTCATTCTGAATATTGAGTAAAATGCCATGGAAAAGAAAGTTACTCATCAACAAATGAAAGTTTCTTCTCTAAGTGTGAATAAAAGCTACAGGAGGATCATGAAGGAATATTCATTATCTTATTCTTTTTCAAATCAAGTGCATTGTACAAAGAGATCCAGAAAAGTAACATGGCAGCCTAAAAGATGATTTTTACTCTATTTAGTCACGTGATGTAGAGGGAGCAGGCCAAATATGCATAGAAACAGGAATATCCAACTACAAGTTTATGAGCGTTTCTACATATATTGTAGAATATAGTGATAAATGAATACTCATTTTCAGAAGAAAAAAAAAATATCAATGAAGAAACAGTCATTGTTGAAGTATGGAGTTAAGTCAAAAATTCAGAAATGATAAACATTGATAGTGAGACTACATTCAAAAAGTAACCACAACCACAACAACAAAATAAATGACATAGTCAAGGATGCAAGCTACAAAAAGGTTATTTTGTGAGATTTAAAAAAAAATGCTCTTTAGAGAATTGAGAAAGTTTTTCTTTGCATACAAATATGTTTTAATGGTTTCTATAGGCAGAAAGTGAAATACCCAACAGATACTTTCACAGTTGTAGCCTAGAAACAATGATTATTCATTGTTTTATTCATTATTTCGGACATAAATTCTTTTTTTTGGAAAGAAATGAAAATGTAGAGCCATGGCAATATTTTACAGAAAATAAACCCTGAAATAAAGCTTGGGCCACAATTTGGATTTACAGAGACAAAGAATGTTTATTCTTGTATTCATTTCCAAGCTGAAAATGAAATACCTAGAAACCACAAAGGCCGAAATATCAAAGAGTAATGAAATTTGAAGGTAACAATTTTTTTGCAAGAAACTTACCTAAGTTTCTGAGTAGAGAAGATCACTTAAAAACCCGCAGATTTCCTTTTTATTTTGCTCTAGAAAGCTTGAAATGGAGTTTATTAATGGCGGCAAGACAAAACCACAACATAAAGCAAATTTACATAGAGGAAGTCCATTAGAAAAAGTGTTGGATCGCGGCCATAAAGATTTCATAAGCTTTAAAAATGAAGAGGTTTTTCAGATCTACAACCAAATCATACTCACCACAATTCAGGTGTCCAGAATCTGCAAGAAATGATGCACAAAGACAGAGAAATTTCCATGCAACAGGTCAGCTAGGGTTTTCTCTTGGTTGCGCCTCCAGTAGAAAACTCTAGAATAAGAGAGAATGAAATGAAAATGAATGATTTTACATTCATTTAGGGTTGAAACCCTAAAGGCACGTTGGAAATGTAGGCATTCGTGCCTTATGTTTTATTTGAAAAACTTTATTTATTTTCAAATGAGGCACGACTTTAAGCCTTTTGTTTTTATTTTTGAATAGTCTTCAAAAATAAAATTAATACTTAAAGTCTTAGTTTTTAAGTCTTAGGCTTATTATTAACTCTTTATTTTTGCATTGAAGTTTAAATATAAAAATTTATTTTGAGTGATAATTGTTATCACTTTAAAATGAATGTTATCATTTAAATGCAAAAATAATGCCTTAAATGTATTTGGCTTAATTAGAAGTCTTTATCTTTTCATTTGGAATCAAATTGTAAAAAACATTTATTTAAAGTGATAATTATAAATCACTTTCAATAAAAGTTGCTATTAAAATGCAAAGTAAAGATGTTATAGATGCAATTTCAAATACAATTTAAAAGGTCAAATGGAGTATTAAAAAGCTTTTGCTTAAGTCTTGGAAGAAGTTGAGTAAATTGTGCCAACATGTGGAGTAAAAATAGGAAGTTTGGAGCACCAAATCAGGAGTTCTCTTTCAGTTTTGAGTTCCTTTTGACTTGACTTGAGTCAAGGAGTGTTTTGAGGCATAAAACACTTTGTTACATTCAGTTATGATCTTGATTTGGAGGGATTTTCAGTTTCATACGACCCTTTGGAGTTGTTTGAGTTTTGACAACTTTGTTTGCATATTTAGAGGAGCATCTTTAGTTGCATACCTTGTTTGAAGGAGAGGAAGGACAACACATTTTTCTTGGAGCCAAAATTCAAATTTGAATTTTGAGAGCCTTTTTTATAAGTCCTCTTCTTTCTTATTTTCTCTAGTTCTTAGTTTGGAGATTGTTGGGGAATATCATTCGTACTTTGTAACTCTATGATTTCTTGAAATTTGTAATGCAAATATCCCAGATTTTTCAATAGAGAAGCTTGTCATTCCTTCTCAGATTTGTCTTGTGCATGTATTGTGTGTAAGTCTTTGGATTAATATTTTGTGATTTCCATGAAATCCTTCTTTTAATCTTATTGCCTCAATGTCTTGTTTAGATTCAATATGTTATAGTGCAGGTCATTGATTGTGTTTCATACATTTGTTGAATGCTTGTTATGAAAACATTATTGTTTTCTTTCAAACAAACTTCAATCATAGAAACCTATCAAATGAAATAATTATGCAAGTCATACTTGATTGAGTTGTGAATCCTTTAGTTTCATATTAAGTTATCTTATGAGATTTTAAAAGCATATTCAAATCATTTTCAATTTGGCGAATCACCATTTTCTAGTTTTAGTGTTTGATTTATCCTTCTATCCTTTACCTCTATTTAAAAATTAGGTTTTCAAGTAAATCCAAAGGGAACCAGCCCAAAACCTAGAGGTCTATTCTCACCATAGGATACCCACGGCCTGAGAATAGTCCCATGTGCATAGGATTTAATAAGTTTTTTAGCTTAACTTCGGGTGCAAATCCTTGTGTTAACAATTACATTGGAGCTCTTCGGTCCCACCATACGTACATGGTGGAATGCCCAAAATCAAGATTTAAAAGATGAGCTCATTAACCGTTTAGTTGTGTTGTTTGGTGATAAAACATTCAACTGAACCCAAGGTCCTTAAGAAAGATGGTACCTATCTAAAGTATGTGAGGGACCAATATAGGTCACATTTAGAGAAGAAAAAAATGTACGATCATCCCTCCATGATTTCAGAGAGGGAGTGGAAGGACCTAGTGTCGGATGGAAAGGAGAAGGCTGAAAAGAAAAAAGGAAAGACACCACCGGGCCAAGGAAGGTATGTGATACTATCAACAATGTAATTATATACTGATTACTCTTTCTTTTTACATAATCTAACATATTTGAACTTT
>VDFB02123115.1:0-24651 GCA_007258455.2 Sequoia sempervirens
CATTCCACAAAAATTTCTTACCCTTTCTTTACAATGAAGTGATAGGATTTGCAATTTTAGAGAACCCTTCTATAAACCTCCTATAGTATCTTGCTAACCCCATAAAACTCCTCACCTCTAAAACATTTTTAGGAATTTTCCACTCTACTATTGCCTTTATATTTTTTGGATCAACTACAATTCCTTCCTTAGATATGATATTCCCAAGATAATGAATTTTCTTTTCAAAGAAAGCACATTTTGACAACTTCCTGTATAATTTATGTTCCCTTAATCTTTGCAAAACTAGTTGAAGATGTGCTAGATGTTCTTCATTTTTTAAGTAAATCAAAATGCCATCCAAAAACACCAAGATAATTTTTTCTAAGAAGTTATGAAATACACTATTCATTAAGTTCATAAAGGCGGCTGGAGCATTTGTCACACCAAAGGGTACAACTATAAACTCATAATGCCCATATCTTGTTCTAAAAGTCGTATTTGGGATATCCTTCTCTTTTATTATAAGTTGATGGTACCCTTATTGAAGGTCTCTTTTGGAAAAAAAAAATTATCCTTTCATTTGATCAATGATATCCTCAATGTGTCGTAAAGGGTACCTATTATTTATTGTGACCTTATTCAACATTTTGTAGTCAATGCACAACCTTAAAGTCCCATCCTTTTTTTTAACAAAAAATACTAGTGCTCCCCAAGGAGATACACTTGACCTTATTAATCCCTTCTCTAGGATTTCTTCTAATTGCATCTTGAGTTCTACTAACTCTATTGTTTTCATTCGATAGGGTTCCCTTGACACCGGTTCAACTCTAGGAAGTATATCAATAGAAAAATCAATTTTTATTTTAGGGGGAAAGACAAGTAGCTCTTTTAGATATACATCCTTAAAATATTGAAGGAAGGGATAATTTTCAAAGGCTGGAGTATTTTCCTCTTCTTTTTCATCTAGATAAATCATATAAATTTGAGCCCCTTTCTTTATTTCCTTCTTTAATTGCATGGCTGGTATAGTCTCCATGTTTATGGGCCTCACCTTGAATTTTAACCCTTCTCCCTTAATCATCCAAACACTCTACCAACTTGTTGTAATAATCTACATTAGCCTCATGATCTATTAGCCAACTCATCCCAATAATTACATCATATGACCTTAGGGGTGCCACATAGAGATCCACCCTTTCTTCAAATTCAGGAAAGAATATCCTTTCTTTTGATAAACACTTGGTCACTTCCCTAGTCACCTAATCCCCATATTGAATCATCCATGATGATTCCATATGATTAACTTTTAATGATATGTTTCATACTAATTCTAGAGAAATAAAACATTTAGATGATCATATGTCAATTAGGATTAAAATTGATTGCTTAAAAAGTGTACATATAGTTTCTATGGGCACATTCTGGTATCTAGTTTTTTGGTTCCTAACTATTGTGTGAATCCTTTCTTGTGGTTTCCATTGGGGTTGGTTCACTCTTAAATCAACAAAACTACTTGAACGCACACTACCAAAAACAATATTTATCCTTCAAATGTAGTGTAAACACTAGGTCCGTTGCTACCCATGCAAACACCATTAATCAATTAGGTATATACTTCATCAAACTCAAAGATGACTTGTGAAAAACACACCACACTTGAACATGATCTATAACATTCCCCCAACATCCTGAAATCAATCAAAATCCTTTGTAACAACTTTCACCTGAAGAATGTATAAACCTAGTACACTCAGAAAACTCTACCAAATATTGTTACTTGAAAACTTATCTTCTAAAGCACCAAACCTAAAATCCTCTTGACTAAGGTAAACTATCAACACCATCAACACACCTTAAGAATCATAAGATCTAAATCACAACTGTAGAGAAATATGGAGCAAAAACATTTCTCCCAGACACCTCTGCAATGCATAGTCACACACTAGTGAACACAAATTCTAATTTGTGATGATCCAACATACCATCTCTTAAATATAACATCTCTAAAAATATCTCACCAACATATTCAAATTGCATAGTCATATCTTCAACCTAGAAGAAATGCGGACCAAAACTAGAACACCTCTCTGTAACCCAAAACAACACTACAACACTATGTTTCCTCTTTTTATCAAATTTTCTCAAAAGCACTTGGAAACCAAGCACTAGAGACACATCAAAAAAATATTCAACACTACCACAACCATAAATATAAGCTTATCAAAGTAACAATAGAGGTTAACACTAGTAGCTTAAATGATGACAATATAATGCAAAAAATCAAAGCATAGACAACACCAACTGTTCATCACCAATCTCTATCAATACATATAGTTGACACCAATGTCAACACAAGCTTGTTGACATCAATGACAACACCAATCTACACATACTTGCAACAATCTCAGCCTTTGTCATTGATGGCAACACATGATGTGCAAAACCATCAAAGACAATAATTTTGAACACACATGTTTCCATTTCTCTTTTCTCACTCACTCTCCCCCTTACATGATTCTTTCTTCAATTGACTTTCTTCACAAGATTCTCTCTCCCCCTAACGGATTTCTATTTTTCACATGATACTCTCTCTCCCCCTTTGACATCAATGGCAAAGGAAAAAACAATTATATTATTCTTCGCCTTTGACATTACACAACTATTCTGCAATACCTTTTCCATTAATGCTCTGAATACTCCCCCTTAGGAGCACACACCAATTTGCAACAATCTGTAATATCACTACCTCCTCTCCCTGAGAGGTAGCTACCAACATCAATCCAAAATAAGGGATAGATCTTGAGATCCAATGGATTGATGCATCTCCTTATGCATCTAGTTCAAAGAAGGAGGGACAATAACCACAAACTTCTCCCAGAGATACTCAAAAGTATCCTCAAGAAGAGACTTAGTGAATATGTCAACAATTTGATTCTTTGTAGGTACATATTCAAGCTTCACTTCATTCTCCACAACCTTCTCTCTCAGAAAATGATATCTGATTGAAATATGTTTTGTTCTTGAATGCATCACTGGGTAAAAGTACAAAGTTGTGTCACACTTTTATAAAGGAAATGGCCAACACTGATCCAACTTTTAAACTTAAATCACTAGAAAGTGGCATATATGTTTTGAATTTTGAAATGATGTAAACTAATAAAATTTATAGTTTTTACTATATTTTACGTTTGTATTTTTTTGACAAAATTAAAAAATCATTTAAATACATTTTTTTATAAATTAACACTATAATTTAGTTGTTGATAAAATGCTGAAAATTGATGTTGCATGAGACATCAAGCTTTATATAGTAAATTTTCTTCTATTTCCTTCAATTTTTTTGTGTATATTTATAACTTGAAACTTTAGGGCATGGATTTATTTTTTTACAATTTTAATAAATATATATTTTTAAATAAATATTTAAATGGGTTGTGTATTAAAACATGGATGTTTCCACTCGACGTCAACTTTTATATTAAATATTTATCTAAAATAAAAAATAAACTATACTATCTTAATCTAGATTCTTTTATCTAGGGCATCATATTTCCTAAAAAAAATTTAAATAAGTTTAGTATTTTTCTTGACATGGTAATCGACCTAATATTTTTGTGCTAATAACCTTCTTTATAAATATTAATTGAACTATTAAAATAAATATATATTTGAAAACTACACTTACGGATCTCCAAAAGGGTATTTTTACATTTTTTGTAAAATGTTATTTATTTGAGTAATAGTTGTTGAAACATTAAATTTTCAAATAATTTCATTTTTTTAGTAAATTGGCCTCAAATTGGTGCTACATATGCATTTAGCCAATAATTTTAGTTGAAAAATTTGTGGACATATAAAACTTATCTAGAATGAATCTTACTCTAGATCATATGTTTGACCAAAATTGATTTTTAGTTATAAATACTAAAATTCACTTGTGCTGATAAGTTGGCCAAAAGTGTGACACAACTTTGTACTTTTACCCCACTAGATTCTTTGAAATGTTTATTGCACTTGTATTTTCACAAAAGATAGAAATAGGCTCATCATACACCACTCTACTATCCTTCAATGGTTGCCTCATCTACAACACTTGTGTGCAGCAAGATGTTGTTGCAATATACTTAGCCTCTATAGTAGATAAAGAAACTGAATCATGTTTCTTACTTATCCATGACACCAATCTACATCCAAGAAAGAATGCACCACCACTTGTATTTTTTCTATCATCCACACAACCATCCCAATCTACATATGTGTATGCACACGATGTGAAATTAGTATCCTTTGGATAGCACAAGCCATGACCCAAAGTGCCCTTTAGGTATCTGAATATCCACTTTACTGCTGCAACATGTGACTCTCTAGGATCTTCTTGAAATCTAGCCACAAGAAAAACTACATGCATGATATCCAGTCTAGTAGTAGTTATATATAGCATTCCACCAATCATAGATTTGTACTTGCTCTGATTAGCCTCAGAGGATTCATCATTTTTTCTTAATTTGCAACCAATAACCATAGGAGTATATACCGGTTTGGAGTCTTCCATTCCAAACTTCTTCAACATCTCTTTGACATACTTTTATTATGAATAATATGCATTTATTTGTTTAATTGATTTGTAGCCCAAGGAAGAAATTCATCTCCCCAAACATAAACATGTCAAACTCTTTTTGGATCTCTTCTACAAACTTCTTACACATAGCTCCATTTCCTTCATAGATTATTTCATCAACATACACAACTACAATCAAAATTTGATCTTTCTCAACCTTAAAGTAAAAGTTACTATCTGCAGTGCCTTTATTGAATCATTGTTGTATCAAATACTTATCCAACATTGCATACCAAGCTCTAGGAGTTTGCTTCAATCCATACAATTCCTTCTTCAATCTGCAAACCATATTAGGTTTATCTGATAACTGAAATTCTTCTGGTTGTTCCATGTATACTTCTTCTTCCAACTCTCCATTCAAGAAAGAAAACTTCACATCCATCTGATAAACTTTAAAATCCTTATGTGCTACAAAAGTCAAAAAGATCTTGATTGCTTCCATTTTAGCCACTGGATCAAATGTCTCAAATTCTATTCCTTCAACTAGTGCATAGCCTTTACACACAAGCCTTTCCTTTTTTCTTACCACTTCTCCATTCTCATTGAGTTTTTTTCTAAATACCCACTTAGTACTTATAATGTTCTTGTTTGCTAGTCTTGGGACAATTTCTCAAGTCTGGTTCTTCTCAATCTACATAAGCTCTTTCATAGCTTTTGTCCAATGTTCATCCTTGCATGCCTCAATCACTATTTTAGGTTCAACTTTAGAAAGTAAACATAGATTTACGTCTTCTTCAATAGCTTTCCTTCTTGTCAACACACCTTTTCTTTTGTCTCCAATAATCTATTCTTTGGAATGATTTCTCTTTACATACATTGGGGTTATAGGGGTCTTTTTTAGAGATTCTTCTTCTTCAGCATGTGCTTCATGCTCCTTATTTTTTTCTTCTTCTTCTTTGGAGGCATGTTCATTTAATTCATGTCCATCTATCACCATTGAATTCTACAGATCTTCATATCCACTTTGAAACTTGTACTCTCAATAATATTTCTTAATCTTTTATTGTAACATTTGTAAGCTTTTCTTTTAGTAGAATATCCAAGGAAGATACCTTCATCAAACTTTCCTAAGTTTTCATTATCTCTTTTGATATAGCATTTACTTTCAAACACTCTAAATTACTTGACAGTATGGATTCTTCCATATGACAACTCATAGGGAGTCTTTGTGTTGTTTTCTTTTGCTTGAACTCTGTTATGTATGTAAACAACAATATGAAATGATTCTCTCCAGTAGAATTTTGGTAGGTTAGCTTCTTTTATCATAGTCCTTGCAGCTTCTTGAATAGTCCTATTTTCCCTTTCAACCACTTCATTTTGTTCAAGAGTCCTAGGGGTAGACAAATGCCTCTTTATACCATGATTCTCACAAAACATGTTAAATTCATTGGAGGTGAATTCTCCACCTCTATCAAACCTCAAACATTTGATCTTCAAATCCATTTCATTCTCAACCATAACTTTAAATGCTTTGAATCTATCTAGGGCTTTATATTTTTCTCTAAAAGATTAACCCATGTCATTCTAGAATAATCATCAATCAAAAGTATGCAATATCATTCACCTTCAAGACTTTTCACTCGTGTAGGATCGTAAAGGTCTATATGCACCAATTCCAACAATCCAGTAGAAGATTGTTCTTTACTCTTGAAACTTCTTGTTTTCTTTCCAATCTGAAACTCCTTGCAAACAACATCGATAGGCTTTGTAATCCTTGGAAAAAATCTCATTGCTTAAATTAAACTAATTGTGACCATTATCAAAATTGATGTGACACATCCTCCTATGTCATAACCATCTTTCATTAATTCAATTCATAAAACAATGACATTCAACACCCTTGAGTTGATATGCATTTCCATCTATACTCTTTCTAGCAGTAATCATAGTTCCAAACCCTTTTTTGATCTCACATCCATCATCCTAAAACATAAGATTATATCCTTTGCTACACATCTTTCCAACACTCAAAAGTTTATGCCTTAAACCCTTGACATAGTAAACATCATTAGTATTATTCTTGCCATCAAAATTGATTGAACCTATTCCACAAATCTTAGCACCTGAATCATCTCCAAATTTAACAATTCCTCCATCATATTTTTCAATTTTAACAAACTTACTCTTGTCTCCAATCATATGATTTGAGAAACCATTGTCAATGATCCAATAGTTCTTATCTTGTCTAACATGAAAAGCATATACCAAAGCACCTTTAGCCTTAACCTTTGCCTCCTTTGTCTCCCAAGCACTTTCCTTCAGACATCTTTCAAAGTTAGTAGAAATAGATTCATCTTTTAAAGGCAAGAACACACATTCATTATCATCATAGTTTTCATAATTAGATTCATCATTATAAATACTTGCATCTTCTCTAACATAATAGATTTTCTTGATCATCTTACCTTTGTTTTCCTTAATCTTATTGTTCACACTTCTTTTTGGACATTTTGAAGCATAGTGGCCTATTTTTCCACAAATGAAACATTTGAAAGGTAATTTACCTTTGTACTTACCGGTGCCCTTTTTCATCCTTCTCACAAAGTTAGCTTCTACATCATCAAGATTATCATAATCTAAATCTTTTGTATTCTATGATTTTCCAACCTTAAAAGAAGTCTCCACTTTCACACTTGTATTCAAACCAAACTCTCTCATTTAAAATGTAGTTAGTGTACCATACAACTGATCTCTAGTGTAAGTATTAAAAATTACAATTTCCTCAATAGTAGAAACTTTATGACTATAAGACTTAGGAAGAGTTCTGAGAATTTTCTTTACCACTTTAGGTTCTTTGGCATTTCCTCCAAGACCTTTGATTGGACCGACAATTTCATCAACTCTTTGCATGTATCTTGTGATATTTTCTCCTTCAAACATTCGCAGGTTCTCAAATTGTGTCTTTAAATTCTACATCTTAGCTTGTTTAACCTTATCATCTCCTTCATAAATACTTTCTATCTTATCCCAAATTTTTTTAGTAATTTTCAAATCCATCACTTTTACTAATTCAGAGTTTGCAAGACTACTCAAGAGAACAAACCTTTCTTTACCATTTTTTTCATAGGGCTTGATCTCATCATTGTACTTGGTCCATTTGTAGGTATAGTGCAATTAGTCTTCACTAACTTCCAGACATCATATCCAAGGTAAACCAGATAGCCTTCCATCTTCACCTTCCAGAATGCATAGTTTGTGTCATCAAACATAGGGATCTCCTTCTTGTTCACCATTCCAGACCTACCTCAAGTTGTTATGATTTTTTCCAAGGAACCTTTCTCTAATACCAATTGTTGAATGAACAAGACAATTGAGAGGAGGGTGAATCAGTTGTATCTTATCAAAACATCAAAACCCTCATTAACATTCAGATCCACATGCATTCATTAAACCCTTAATCTATTATGAAGTTTTAACATCAAAAGAACATAATTGAAACTTAAAAAATTCAACACCAAACATAAGAGAACGCTAGATTTACATGGAAAACCCAATGAGGGAAAAACCATAGTCAGTATGAGCTCACAATATAAGTAATTACAAAATTAGTTACAAGGGCTCACTAACAAAATAGGACACATTGTCCAGAAAGGCTCACAGCCAAGGATCACTATTGAAATCAAAAGAAGATAGAGAATAAATGTTACATAGAGAACATGATCCCAATGCAACCAAAAATCCACCACAATAGCTCCAACACCTTCGTAGTTTGTTTGAATGATTGCAGACAACTTCTACTCCCTACATTCAGTAATCAAACACTTGAAAGTTTACACTGCTCTACTTAACTTTGCATCACTCACATCACACACTTCACACACTTATCTATCTTGCATCTATTTAACCTCCATCAATAATTCAACTCATACTTATACCATCCTCAACCTTGAAACCCTTTCCAAGGTCGGTAATGCTCCTCAAACATGCAAATTCAAATTAGGTTGGTGCCAAAACACTTATGTGATGGGTAGAAGTGAAAGTAGACTACATCAAAACCTAATTGGGACCCAAATTAAGAACACCACTTAAATACACACTACCACAAACAATATTTATCCTTCACATGTAGTGTAAACACCAGGTTGGTCATTAACCATGCAAACACCATTAATAAATTAGGTGCACGCTTCATCAAACTCAAAGACAAATTGTGAACCATACAGCATGCTTGAACACAATCTAGAATATTCCTCCATCTTGAAATCCATCAAACTCCTTTGCAACAACTTCCACCTGAAGAATGTACAAACCCAGTACACTTAGACAACTCTACCAAACACTATTACTTGAAAAATTATCTTGCAAAGCACCAAACCTCAAATCCTCTTGACTAAGGTAAACTACCAAAACCATCAACACACCTTCAGAATCACAAGACTTGAAGCACAAGTGCAGAGCAACACTAAGTAAAAACATTTCTCCTAGAAACCTCTACAATGCATAGTCACACACCGTTGAACACAGCTTCTATTGTAAAACAATACAACATACCATCTCTTGAACATAGCATCTCTAAACATATCTCACCAACATATCTAAATTGTACATGCATATCTTCAACCTAGAAGAAATGTGGAGCAGAACCAGAACACCTCTCTGTAACCCAAAACAACACTGCAACACTTTGTTTCATATTTTTATCAAATTTTCTCAGAAGAACTTGGAAACAAAGCACCAAAGACACATCCACAACATCTTCAACACTACCACAACCATAGATAGAATATTATCAAAGTAATAGAAAAGGTTAACACCAGTAGCTTAACTGATGGTAACATAATGTAGCAAATCAAAGCATATACAACACCAACTATTCATCACCAATCTCTCTCAACACATATAGTTGACACCAATTCCAACACAAGCTTGTTGACATCAATGACAATACCAATTTGCACATACTTGCAAAAGATTGTAAATGGTATTTGTTGATATTGAAACTAGTTAGTATGATTTTTAAATGGAGAATTGATTGACAAATAAAATTGTCAAATCAATTTATCACTTGGTTGTGAAGTTGTAGAAATTTGTCCTCTATGGATTTGAATAAAGAAAAGATATCCATTGCAACATTTGGGGAGACTGGTGCTTGTTGAATTTGTAAATTTATGTGTTAATTTGGCTTGGACAACAAGAGTGAATTTCTTTGTTTTCATCAAATGGTATTCACATGAGTTGTTGATTTTGTTAAATGTTAAATAATTTTGAGATTACAATTTGATTGTCACAATTAGGTACTCAAGGTCATATCTAAAGCATGACACCTAGTATTTGTATCATATAGATAGCTTCTACCTATAACTTGGAACTTCATAATATCAAAATAGAAACCTACAACATCTTAAGTATAAACTTGTCGGTATTTTTAAAGAAGCATAATGGGACCTTTTTGTTGTTAAAAGGAGGTTGCTTAAGAATTATTTATTAATCTTAAATATCATCCTTATTTTCTTTTGATTACACTAATGAATAAAAAATATTTTAACATTTAATGAAATTTGTGCTTGCATTATAGGGTTGGTAGATATACAATTTTTTCTTTAGATATATATTTTTGTTTGACACCATAGCAGTACAACCCTATAGAATGAAATCACCTATATTTATCCCTATAATATTTCCATGTGTTTGTTTTGATTATATGGGAAAAACAGGTTTTGAAGGGACCCAAAACCCTTTACATCAAGTTGCATTAAAATGTTGCTAAGAAAGGAAAAGAACAATTAAAGCAACAACAACCAACAACCAACAAACAACAACAAAGAAGAAAAATAAAAGAACACAAGCATACCACAAACAAGAGAATTACTTCAGATTTTTCAGAGTATTGGCCACCTTAATCTCTTGAATGTAGTGCAAATATATCTTTCTATGTGTTTGTTAGTTTTCTAATCTATCTAGTTAAATTGGTGATGACAAAAGAGTTGCATTAGGATTTATGCAACAAAATTCTTAAAGGTTCCTAGTCAAACCTTGGATTTGGATTTTTTCTTTGTCAATATATCCTAATAGGTTTGTTTTAATATTGGGAGGGTTTTGAGGAAATATAGGTTGGGTATTTATTGGAGGGATTAGTGGAGGGATTTATTCTTCTCCACTCACATATTATCCATGCATGTTTTAAACATATGATTATACATTATTTATGTTTGAATTAGATAAAATAAATTTAAAAAATAGAAATAAATTACTAAAATTAAATGACTAGTTCATAACAATGAAAATATAAAATATTTATTACCTATCCTTTGAATCAACTATGTAGACAACCAAATCTTGTAGAAAGGAAAGTTTAGTAATTGATAGTCCAATGTGGACAACCAAATCTTGTAGAAATGAAATTTTAGTAATTGATAGTCCAATGTGTGATTACATAATAATGAGAACACATCATAGAAGAGAAAAAAGAGGACACTAAAAAATGAGGGATTTTAGTTTGTTTTATGCTATTGAAAGGAATTGCATATAAATCGTACTACATGTGCAATTTTTAAAGGTACTTATGTGGTTCATTGAAATGAAATTTAAAAATGAATAGTGGTAATATTTTATCCCTCCATCTTTGTGCATTAATCATAAGGTTCACTTAATGCATGATATAACCAAAAGTCAATAGTTTTGTTACTTTTGTAATTGAATGGGTGGAACCATAATTGATCATTATATTTGACATTGTTCAACCCAAGTGTCATAAGGTGAAGAGTCATGTGGAAGCTCAACTATTTCATATCTCATGTCATGGTTTTTTAGGTATAATTAGTCGATAGGCTTCCCCTATGGACTTGTCAATCCACAATTGACCGAAAAACCTATCTCATGTTGTTAAACCGTTGTCTCACACCGATAAACCATTTTCAATTGTGAAATTTTAGACACTCATTTTATAGAAAATTTCAACCAAAAAATTTTCTCACATTGGGAAAAACAACTTTCAAATAGGTAAAACATTTCTTTCCGCACACTTGAATACAAATTTTAACTTGTAACCAATATTCTTATTTAAAAAGGCTACAAAAATCTTGTCTAAATCTCTATATTTTTAGATCATTCTTTCACAAGTATTGTGAGTATATTGAAGTAAAAATTGTAGGGTGAGTGGTTTTCTTTCATCTCATTTTTTTTTTAAATCTTCTTTCTGCATTTCATCGTGCTTTCTCTATCACATTTAATGCCACTTGCCATCAAATTTTGTTGTTTGTTATGGCCTAAGAAAAGTACTTGCAATAAAGGAGAAAGAAAATGTATAAAATCCATCAATTTTTTGAGAGGCCAATGTGTTTAAGGTGAAGCAAAATATCTAATAGGATACGAAAAAGTCATACAACAAAGTTCAGTGACTAAAACACCACATATTGGGCTTTAACTTTAAAATGCAATGAAATAATTAAGGTTGTGGTAGTTTTCCACACTCTATAGTGTTTTTAGATTTAATGTTTATATTTTTTACATCACATGTGGCTTATAAATATTAAAAGAATTAATTAATGTTTTTAATTATTTTTATTGAAAAAATTATCACATTTTTTGCTTATTGGATTGAAATGGAGAGTGAGAGTACAAGTAAGAAAGTCAGTAGGAGTTATAAATTTTGAAATTTTGAATGTAATTTTAGACAAGGATCCATAATCAAGTTACTAAAAAATTTATCACATTTTTTTAACTATTGGATCACAATGGAGAGTGAGAGTGCAAGCAAGAAAGCAATAGGAGTTGTAGAATTTGAATGCAGTTTTGAACAAGGATCCTTTATCATATATGGTATGTCAAGCAAGGCGCCTAAAAGAGGGTGGATACTCATGATTGAGGTGGATCTAAGATCATGTGATGAAAGAGTTTTTTCAAGGAATCTATATGTGGTTGGATCATTAATTATGTTCTGTTTTATTTCATTCAAAAATAATTTTATTGTTAAATATTAAATAAATGGCATTGGGTCTCTGGTTTTGGGTAAGTGCAATAAGTTGAGTCTACTTCTAGTGTGTCATTTTTTATCTTTAAAATAGGTACCTATTCATTTTTTAGAATAGGTACCCATTTTAAAGCGGGTACTCATTCTAGAATGTTTGAAAATCACAATCCATGTTTCTCATTTGGATTTAGACTTAGAAATGTGATAGCAACCTAGGTGGTAAATACCCCCAAACCAACTCAAATTGATCAAACACACACAAGAAACCAACCCTTCAACTCTATTCACTCAAATTTCCCTATTCACACACCTAAAGGCTAGTAGCCTTCAAACCTGACTTTTCTCAATATATTTTAAATAAGGTCATACAGATACCTTCTTGACACCTTTCGAGACTCACATCATGATCTCACACAACATACTAAAAGACTCCATGAGGTTTCTTTGTAACAATATAGGGATTCAATAGACTGCCCCTATTTTTAGGACACCAAATAGCCCTCTTTTACAAAGGAGGTTCCTCCAAAACACCAAATTTCCACTCAAACTCAATAGATAGTCACCAATTGTGTTCCAAAAAAACAAAATCCGCATTCATTTGTCAATGCCATGACATCTATGACGTTGATCCACCAAACCCTCACTATACTTGCAAAATGAAAAGGGTTTACTCAAACTCATAACACTCGGGATAATCTGACTTAACAAATGTCTCCAACACATCACAATTACCCTTCAAAAACTCACAAATCCATTACATGGATAGTTCCATCACTATTTTTTGAAAACCCTACCTTAACACCTAAATTTCACATGGGAAATCACATTGCTCAGCCCTAGGGCATCATCCCAAAACCAAAAACTTGACTCCTCTGCCAACTTGACCATATGGAAACCTAACCTATCATATGACAAGTCATTCGACTGAGTTACAGGTCATGACAGTGGGTGGAATGACTTATTGCATCATTTAGACTCCAATCAAACCCTTGACTAGTTTTTTAACGGGCAATTTTAGAAAAACAATGAATTATCCCTCAAATCACAATGGAAAACTCTCAAACTTACTTCTATTGAAAGCTAATCCATGCCCCTACAAGATAAAAAATGATTCAAGGCAAGTATAGACTGTACGGAGATGTACAGAACCTAAAAAGTTCAGAAAAATGGTAAATTTGCAGAAATAAACGTTGTTATTGCTTTTGAAACTTCAATACAATCTTCTCCAACTGATGCTCGAGCCTTTTTGAGGATTTTTATACATATTCCATTCAAAACTACCCATCCTAATGCCTATAACTACTTTTCAAATTCCTATGACCTTTCACATTCCCAAAAGTTGCATCTTTCAATTTTTTTCTATGACAACTTT
Organism: Sequoia sempervirens; assembly: GCA_007258455.2. Lineage (NCBI taxonomy): Eukaryota > Viridiplantae > Streptophyta > Pinopsida > Cupressales > Cupressaceae > Sequoia > Sequoia sempervirens. Next base: position 13,882 of record VDFB02123115.1, read on the forward strand.
TTACATTTTTTTTGCAACTTTTGACTATTTGACACTAATGACTCAAAAACCACCCAATTACATAATAAATGGTCTCAATAGACCTTATTTAGTGTAAATATACCATATCTAATGCCTAAAGACCTTAACACCTAGACTTGACATGTTGACCTACATTTGTAATTTTCATGTGCTTGGGTGCACCTGCACCAAAACGACATGGTAAGCCAACCCTTAGCCTTGGACCTACAAGTACAAGGTCATGACAATATCGAGAGAAAAAGTTGACTATGTCAATATGGTTAACAGGATTTTTTAAAGAATTATTCTATGAAATTAAAACCCATTTTATATGAGATTGTGTAGATTCCAAATATATATTTTTTTTCCCAATTGGATTGTTTTTTCTATTTTTCAAATAATTTTTGATGAAATTGGTCCTTAAACTTGAAATATCAGGTTTTTTCATTATTTTAATAACTTTTTATCAAAATATTTTTTTGAAAAATAAATTGTACGTGAAGAATATTTAGAAAATTCTTTTCAATTTGAAAAAAATAAAAATAAAAAAATGATAAGTTTAGGTTATCTTATGTGTGACGTACATGTGGGATTTTCAAAATAGCAATTACAACCAATAAAAAATTAACAAAAATATATATATTCAAAAAAATATCATGAACATTCTTCAATGTGTTATAGATCATTTTCCAAAAGGATTCAAAAAAAATGCAATTATTTAGGTCAAAATATGGATGGTGTACATGTGCATGGCATGGTAAAAGAAAAGTGACTTTTAAATAGTGGTTTTTAGACATGCCTATTGAAAATCATTTTGTGTCATCTGGGTATTAAAATAAATTACATATTTGGAAACTAGACTTTGAGTACTACATTTCATAATACTGAACTTTTTTAACATTCAATCTTTAAATGCTTCAAATTTTTAGGTCAATTTTGACAAATTCTAAAAATCAGGGAAAACACTTCCACTTTTTGGCCAAAATTGAACTCAACTTCTTGCACACACCCTTTTATCTATGGTTGTTTTTATATATGATATTATAATAATAACTGGTGTTAGATCCTTGTTTGTTTCTTAACATAGAGATATTTTGAAGAATTATTTAGTATTGAATGGATATCAGCTACTGCAATTGTTGTTCTAGAGCTATTTTCACATAGAGTGAATAGTAGAGATTGAACCATTTTAATATATTAAATTTATAACATTCTTTTTTCACATATCTTATATATTATATAATATATTTCTTTATAGTTTATATTTTAAAAATTAAATGTCACTAGGCAAGAGATTGGTGTGACACAAAACAACTAAAATTTTAAAATATTGTGTTGAATAAGTGACAAACAACTTGGTTTTCTAGATGGGTACACCCTCTCACATGGTTGGTCACTTGCTTAAGACTCAACGATACAATTAGGTAACAATATGTTTTTGATATTATTACATTCATTTTTTTTTTAATTTTGCTATATCAAATTGCTATCTTTACAATAAATGTAGTATCACTAGATTGGATTCATTGATCGCACCATTCATTATCCTTATCCTTGTCATTATATAATACTTTTTACATAAATAAAATAATCCAAAATCGATATATCTCAACAATTTTTAGATAGCTATATTTAAGATATCTATCTAATTATTTGTTACAACTACCAAGGAGTTGAAATGTCAAAAACAAACTTTAACTCACAGCTATTAAATTTTCATTTAAAAGATTGTAAAAATCTTGTCTTGAGCTCAATATTTTACTGTATGTAATTTTATATTGGTATAACCCTTGCACCTCCTTCTGGTGCATGTGTTAGTTATTAGATAGTGTGATAAATATTAGTAATAATATAAGTCACACAATTAGTGGAAGATATATAGTCATACATTGTACATCTCCCTATAGAGTATGTCATATATGAAATGGATAAAGCAATAAAAAATTTCTCAATTCCATTTCTTTTACATGTGTATTTCTCTTAACAAGACATAACACACACGCGCACATGTGTTAATATTACTTTCACATTCAACATATCTAGATTCTTATTTTAAGACATTATTCTTTAAATATCTATTATAATCAAAAGTAAATTCGAAGGCTCACTATCAACAAATTTCAAATTACTTCAATCACTATTACAAAATTGAACATTAATTATATTCAATAAATTATTAGCAACCATTTAAAATTGTTCAAATTGTCACAATTCTTGTTAAAAATCTTGTTATGTCATGTAACTAGAACTACATCTAAAACAAACTTTATTATAAAAGTACGTAAACAATCAAAACATTGTGGTCAACATAAATATCCACATAAATAGTCAATACTTATATCTCAAGGTACACAAAAAGAATTCTTTCGTACTCCATATCTAGCAACAAATCTTAAGAAGATTTGAATGGTAAGTATGAAAAGCTCCATTGACACAAATTTTAAGAAGATTTGAATGGTGAGAATGAAAAGCTCCATTAACACAAATTTTAAAAAGATTTGAATGGTGAGAATCAAAAGCTCCATTGACACAAATTTTAAGAAGATTTGAATGGTGAGAATGAAAAGCTTCATTAACACAAATTTTAAAACAATTTGCACCGTGAGAATGAAAAGCTCCATTGACACAAATTTTAAGAAAATTTGAATGGTGAGAATGAAAAGCTCCATTGCCACAAACTTTAGGTAGAATGAGATACAAAGAACTCTGAAACCACTCAAATTCTATGAAAGAAACAAGGCAGAAATCTATTTGATAATTTACTGAAGCAAAGATGATGAAATAGATCTTTTACTGTTCTAAAGTACAATACAATACAATAAAGTGAAGGAAATACATGCTATCATTTTCTGAGCACCCGTGATTAGCATATTTTTCCTGACAGGTTCTAAAATTAACACCAGCTTTTCCACAATCCAACGACGAGACGAAGGAGAAGACAAAAAAATGGAACTTTACAGCATCATATATCACTTTTTCAGCACTGAGCTAAACTGGAGTTTTCTATTGATGTGGGAACTCCCGAATTGATATTTGGGTCAACTTCGTCCACTTTCAGCTTTTCTTACTGAAAGCAACCAAGAAAGAGACTTTGGAGGCGCGTGATTGTCCTCTTGTTTTATTTGATTTAACAAGTGGAGTGAACACACTAGATAAAATCTGTTAGTCTTGGAAGCATATTTTTAAACCTTAAAAGTTTTAGAATCTGTTAGTCTTTTCATTGTTTATGAAATGGTATTTTGGTTGATTTATAAAATCTCTGCAGTAAAAAAAAATTGTCCTGTTCAAGAATCATTTGTACTTTTATGAAAGGTAAGAGATTCAGTTGAATGGTTTTGTGTTTTCATTTTTTTAGTGTTATACAGTAATTGGTTGATCTGTTAAAGTTAAAAAAAGTAATTGTTCTGTACAAGAATTATCTTTTCTTATATAAAAGATGAGAGGTTCAGTCAGACGACTGTGTGTCTGTCTTTTTTTTTGTGTTTAATTGTACTTGCTTGATTTATAAAATCTCTGTGGAAAAAAAAGTAATTGTCCTATCCAAGAATCTTAAAGATAAGAGGTTAGGTACTTGGATGGATTTTTATCTATTATTTTAGGTATTAAATGGTACTTGGTCAAGAATCATCTATAATTATATGAAATATAAGAAGATTGCTTGGGTGGATTTTTATCTGTTATTTTAGGCATTAAATGATACTTGGTTGATTTATAAAATCTCTATAGTAAAAGAAAGTAATTGTCCTATCCAAGAATCATCTATAATTATATGAAAGATAAGAGACTTACTTGGATGGCTTGCCTCTATTATTTTGGGTATTAAATGGTAGTTGATTGATTTATAAAATCTATGTAGCAAATAAAAGAAATTGTCATGTTCAAGAAGTATCTATACTTATATGACAAATAAGTTATTGTGCATATTGTTGATGTAGTTTTATGTACACCAACTTAGGTAGAACAAAAAAACTCCTACTTGAAAGGAATTTAACTCCTTTAAGGCTTTAATGATCTATTCTAGGCAATTTAGGTTCACAAAAATTTACTTAATTATGTGTTCCACAAGAAGATGTTCATGTTTCTAGAGTTGATTTGGACATGGTACAGTAGCTTTGACTAGTTTATCTCTCGATATTATCTCTACTTGAAAAAACAGGATTTATAAAATGCAATAGTGATTATTAAGCAAATAACTTGAATTGATTAGACAATAAACTCAAATTAACATTAAAAATATATCTAATTCTAATTCTAATTTATTCTCATTCTATTATAAATCTAATCTATCATAATCTAGTCAATTTTAAAATAAGATCAAAAATATTAAGGGAAGAGATATGAGATCTAAAATAAGCTTGTTTATCTAGGCTTATATCACTGGTTACCAAGTCTCCCATGTAAGCACATAAGAACCATCCAAATGGCAACTAGATAATCACAACTTGAACACTAGGATGGTGCAATCTCCAAGGAAAAGAAAGCAACATAAATTCAACAAGATGATCACATAAGACTATCTAAATTAGAAAGTGCATACATCAAGTTCAAACTAATCATATAATAAATATTTAAAATTGGATGTTTTCTACTACATTGGATGAAATATAAATTGTAGTGGTGAAATGACCAACTCACATGACTCATATTGGGAAATAGGAAAAAAAATGATGTATAAAGAAAACAAAATAAGTAAAAATATTTTCAAAGGTCACTCATAGTTTCCAATAATCCTTATAATATAAATCCTCCAGATATATTTTCGCAGAGGGGGGTCCCCCCTTGCATCAATTGGTATTAGAGTTGGTAGTCCTAAGCGTGGAGAGGATCCACCAAGACCTATGGGTAGAGAAGAGTGCATTAAGTGGTAGAGATGTTCAAGGAGTTGGAGAGGATTGTTGTGGGTGAGTGTGGAGTCCTGAACAATTGAGAACCGAGAGGGACAAACTATGGAGAAGAAAACAATGTGAATTGTGGAAGATTGCAGCAAGCAAGGTGGGTTGGGTCATGAGGAGACCCATATGAATACTATTTTGGGAGCAGTATTGGGAAAAATTGGAGGAAAAAATGTTAGAGAAGTTTGGACAAATAGTTTGTGAAGAAGTGGGAAAGATGGTTCTAGAAGAAGTGGGAAAGTATGTTGGAAAGAGAGAGAAAATTGGTAAAGAAGAGCGAGATGAAGATAGAAGACTGTGAAAGAGTTTATTGCAACCTCATTGGATGGAGAAAGATGAGGGAGAAGCCCCTGTGGAAGAAGTAGCAACCGAGACATGCCATGAGCAAGGCATGATGAGAGAAGGAAAGAAGGAAATGAGAAGTGAAGAGGTCACAACAAAGAGAGAAGAACAAGAAGTTGCATCTGATGATGACGTGGATGACATCGCAGTGAAGTTCGATGTTGCAGCTATGAGTGCAGATGAGATAAATCATTTATGTGATATTTTATTTTTAGATGTGGTAGTAAAAAGTGAGTTGGATAGAAGACAAGAGCGTGTTGTAGATCCTGCATATTTGTTGGTAGAAATTATGGAGGATGTCACAAGGTTTTTGTGGAGGTGGTTAGAGGTGGGTTTGAACCCACGAAAGAGGAGAGGAGTGTGAAAATTATTTGGTGGAGGAGTTTGAGCTTTGGTGGACATGAGTCCATGATAGAGAAGGGGAGAAAGATGCGGAGTTGTTGGAGAGAAGTGGTGCATGCTCCAACAAGATAATGGAAAAGATGGAAGAAAAAATAGTTTTGGGGCACTTGTTACAACGATGGTGTTTGCTATAGATTGTTTGCAATCTCAAAGAGTGGTTCTATCACTCAACTCCACCATTGTGAGCATATGCTCACAATCTTTCTACCTAGTGTGTCTAATGCAAGAGCATCCCGGGAGAACAAGAAATCCTCATCATCCAAAAATATTTTCAATTGGTTGCTTTAGTTTTGGTTTGCTTTGCCTTTGTTTTGGCCTATCTCAGCACAGATGTCAACTAGAATGGAAAGTATCAACTTTTTTCAACAATGGTGACAATTGATTTTCATCTTGGGTCAAAAGGTGACTTACCACACTCCCGCAGGTGTCTGGTTTGTCCTTAGTAGGCTGGCAGGGTGTATTGTGTTCATTTAGCCCTTAACTGCTACCCTGCAGTTAGAATATCAATTACTTGTGGTATTTCGAGTCAAACTTGGATGGTTATTCAGGCACCACTACCCTGTGGTACGTAGTTGGAAGGCCCACATTAGTGTGGGGCCCCCATGATCCCTCAGTGAAGAGTTTGAAGGTTTGCGTTCATGCGAGAACTACTACCCTGTAGTCAAGATCTTAACCATCCATGATATTTTGGTCAATGTTTGGCATGGTAGTTAAAGGAAACCACTACCCCACAACCATTAGCAAGAGGTGTGCCAGGACTGTGGTATGATATGTTAACCGTAGATCTTCTCCAAGATCAAGGGTGGGATTCAAATAGAATAACAGAATACCAATGGTCGTATAAGTTTGGATTTTGCGGAGAGAATAGGGAGAGAGGAGAAAGAAGCGATAGGGAATCGATTAGCTTGTGAAGAAAAATCCAAGAGAAGACCAAAAGGGGGGTCAACAAACCTCTCATTTCAGGTTTCAAATGAATGTGTGAGGTTGCGTATAAGTTAAAGAAAGGTGTGGAAAGCGTTTGGGTTGAATGTTTGGAAACACCATCTTAGTATGTAAGGTCACAAGTGAAATAAGAACCAAGGGTTGATGCTTATGAGAGGGGCCACTAAGGTTGATAACATTAATTATTGTTTGTAATTTTGTTAAGCATATGAATATGCAATAAACTGGGTGTTTTGGTTATTAATATGTTGCAATTTCCATTTTGTTATCAAATTGATTGATAGAAAGGCGTGTGAGTGTGGGTTGTTTTCGCAGAGGGGAGTCCCCCCCTTGCATCATAACTTCTACCCCTATTAGTACTCATCCTAGATATCAACCTATTCTATCTCTTCAAATGGTTTTGGTTACCCAATATTGATAACCAATCTAAGAAATTTAATTCAATCGGCCATATTGAATTATCCTTTTCCAAGCTCTAATTAGGATACAAATATTTTGTACTTTCCTTGATAATATTTATTCAATTCTCAAGTGTGTTTTTCCAAGCTTTATATATGCTTTAACGGTGGCCTAAGAATAATCATATGATGGTACAATCCCTAGAGAATATGAGAGCATTGATCTTTACGCTAAGAGTATTAAAATGTGATTATATGATATCATGTCCTAAGGAAGTGGAGTGGTGAGTTTTGAGTGTTATCACATAATTTTATTGAACTAAGGGGTCAATAATATTATAATGGAAAGAAATTAATGTCTTATGTAGAAGTGCTTCTATGTAGTGGAAGGCCTAAGAATCATTGCCAATATTTTCATTAGATGTCCTTAGAATTTCTTGAGGTATTAGAGATGTCAAAGTTATGTAGGTTCTAGTAACCATTGATTGTGAATTTAATATGGAATGATCAATGAAAATTAGAGATCCTCTTATTGAATTTGGAAAGCTATAATTTCAAGCATGGTCCATTGTGGCTAAGTCATCAAGTGGTGGGATATATCTTTCACATTTTTGTATATGCATGTGATCACATTAGAATAGGGGTCATATTCACATAATCCATAGTGATGTCAACATGAATCACATGGTCCTCATTGATTTATCAAGTGAGATAGAAGATTGTGTGGCCCGTATAACTTCACATGTTGTAAATGATTTAGGTCATCTCATGTTTCCAATGACCACAAAATACAATATTTGATCAATAGCCATTAGGGTTTCCTTATACTTGAACTTAAAATACAATCTTCAACTTCATAACTAGTTCATTCTTATTGAGTCAACATGGGTGGTGGGTCCCATGTTCTTTGCTCAAATGCACTTAGATTAAAAAATATTGGTCCATGAATAAGTGGCTTATTGGTGGGACCCTACCCAAAGGATAGTGGTGTGTGTGGTTTTTCTAGGTTTTTTCTTGTGTACAATATTGGTCTTGAGAGCTCTATCATAAAATGATGATGTCACTAACAAATAAAATTTTGAGATCTTTGGATGAGTTGGGGAATGCAATGACCCTTAACAATTTTAAGGGTAGATTTACAATATTTCAAGGTGTAATTCTTAGGATGGTTCATCTTATTTAAGATGGATATCCATTAGATCTTTTAAGCTCCTTTTTTGCTTTTTGTAAAGTTGGTCTCCCAAGAACCCTTGGATATGTTGTGTCAATAATTCTTAGTGATGTAATGTATCCTTCTTAGGATTCAAGACCATTAGGCTATTTCCTGAGTTTCTATGGGCTAAGTGGTAAGTCAAGGGGACTCCAAAGTTCTTCGAGGATGCAATTTTGGAGTTATAAGGTTTCTTTTATTAGCAATGAGCTCAATGGGAAATACTAGTGTGAATGACACTCTCTAAAGTGTTTTTAGATATTTTGGGTGTCCAAACTTCTTGGAGATCACGTCTATTTATAGTAAGTCACCAATGGATTCTATTATTCATCTAATGCCTCGGTATCATATTAGCGTGGTCAAAATTGGATTCTGATGTGTTTCAAGATTTTCATAACTTGGGGTGAAATAATTAAATTATTCACTTAATTTATAATTTTTTATCGTTATTTTTTACAACTTAAGTGTAATATATTTTCAAAAAGGTCTATTGTTGCTAGAAACAAAGGCTAGAAAAAATAGGGGTGACTAGGTAGGAAATTAAGTATAAATTTCTAAACTTTTTTGACATGCACTTGTCACACCCATCAAAGTGAGCTAGAGTAACCTTTCCCAAGGCTTGGTGGTAGTCTTTTTGCATGAAAGGGTCTATGTTTTCAACTCTTCCACCCCCTCTCTTCTTCTTTTGATTCGTAAACTACTCTAGAGACAAAATGTCTTAAATCTCAACTGGAAGAGTTATGTACTCTGCATAACTAGCCCTCACTTCATCTGCCATGGGAATTAGGACTTCTTTTTTAGGTAAGGGCTCCTCCCTATGAGTGAACATAGGCTGAAGGGGCCTAGTGATAGATCCAACATTAACACCATTGGTGTGTCCATTTTTTCCTCTATGATTATACATGTTTGAAGCACTAATTTCCTCATTCTGAAAGTGAGGTGTTTGATGCATATTTTGACCCATTTTGGAAAGCATTTGTGACATCATGTCTAGCATGGTATCAACTTTCCTTTCTCTAGAATTTGGACTATCTAGTTGGGTTGGTCCCTTATCCTTTCTTACCATAAATTTTAATACATTATCACTATCACAAGTTGAAATTTGAGGAACTCTTAGGACTTCTGAGAAAGTGTCCTCAAGTGGAGTTTATGGTCTTTGAAATATTTATCTTTTATATTCTTTGAAATTTGAGGACACTTTCTCAGAAGTCCTAAGAGTTTGTTAAATTTCAGCTTGTGGTAGTGATAGTGCATTAAAAGTTGTGGAAAGAAAGGATAAGGGACCAACCCAACCACGTAGCCCAAATTATAAAGAAAAAAGGAAATTTGATACCATGCTAGACATGATGTCACAAATGCTTTCCAAAATGGGTCAAAATATGCCTCAAACACATCACTTTAAGAATGAGTACACATTAGTGCTTCAAACATGTATAATCATAGAGATGACAATGGACACACCAATGGTGTTCATGTTCAATCTATCACTCAGCCTCTTCAGCCTACGTTCACTCATAGGGAGAAGCCCCTACCTGAATAAGAAGTCCTAATTCCCACAGCAGATGAAGTGAAGGATATTTATGCAAAGTATGTAACTCTTCTAGTTGAGATTCAATACATTTTGTCTCTAGAACAGCTTATGAGTCAAAAGAAGAAGAGAGGGGGTAGAAGAGTTGAAAACATAGGCCCTTTCATGCAAAAAGACTAAAAAAATCCTTGGGAAAGGTGACTCTAGCTCACTTTGATGGGAGTGACAAGTGCACTACCCAAGCTTGGGTCCAAACATTGGACAACTATTTATCCCTAAGACCAATTCCAAAAGAGGATGCCATAAAAAAATTTACTTTACATTTAGATGGAGCTTCCCATGAGTGGTGGAATCATGGCTTGGTCATACTTAGACACACTTTGATCAACACCTATGATGAGTTTACAAAAAAAATCATTGAAAGATCTGACAAGAGAGATCTTGAGATACAATTTATAGAGCTTTCACAATTGAGACAACATAGCTCCATTGGTTCCTTCATTTTTGAATTTCAAAGGCTTTCCGTCATGGTTCCTAATATTATGGAAAGAATATTAGTGGGCCTTTTCATTGAAGGGCTAATGGATCCACTGAGGGGATGGGTTAAGGATTTTGACCCACCAACTCCTCTTCTTCCTTATCCTTTCATAAAGATGTTAATCAACCAAAGAAGTTTCCATCAAGAATGGATGATGACCTCCACAAAGAGCTTAGAAGGAAAAATTTATGCTTCACTTGCAAGGAGCCATGGGCCCTAGGCCATAAATACTTCAAAAGAGGCAAAGTTCATCATTTAGAGGTATATTTAGTTGATACATTAGCATAAATAAATAGAAAAAATGTCTAATTTGGAGGATAAGGAAAAAGAGAAGTCCTCTGAATAGTTAGAAGAAGACAATAAGATTGAGGGAACTCTTTCCCAACTTTCTATCTTTCAAAAAATAAATCATTCAGGGATTGAGGAGTCCTTTGTAGGCATTGAATTTTTTCTCTCCTTGACATTGGAGCAACACATAACTTCATTGATGAGGCTATTGTGTCCAAAAGAGGACTCAA
>VDFB02123116.1:0-20231 GCA_007258455.2 Sequoia sempervirens
TTTTTAGTTTCTTTGTTTATTAATTAAAATCGCATTTTATTGTTAGATATCTGCCATCTCTAACCCTAACAACAATAGTAGTTGTATTTTGCTTGTTTGTGATTGAACATTGATTGCTCCTAAAGAGCTCTACGTAGCTCCTACCAGTGAGCTCCTAGTAGCTCATGAAGTTGTCTGTTAGTTTGTATGAACAACTCCAATTTGCTCCCAATAGTTTTTAATCTATAGTTTGTAGTTTCCAGTTTTAGGAAAGCATTTATAATTTGTTGGTTTTCTAGTTAATACGAAAAACAATATTGCATGCCCAAATTTGTGTCTCCTATTCTTTGTTATTTTGCATTTGTATTCCCTTGTTGTTTTGGGGAAACAGAGTAGGAACTCTGTGTTTTCTATGTATTCAGAAATTTTGACATTTTTGTCACGTAGAAGGCTTGTATGAAACGTGGTGAAAGAACTAAATATTACCTTCTACTTCCTTTTTCAAATAAATTTGATCTGCAATGCTTCCTGATTAAAATGTTTTCTAAAATAGCTACGAGTGTAGGTTGCAATGGGAATGTCCTTTGCTAAACAACAACTTCAATCACCTAATATTAATCTATCTATTGAGCCAAATGATTTATAATTATCTACTATAATGGGCATATGAGTCTAGGGCAACTATAGGCATTACTATGGTGTGATTAGGAGGTATTGTTATCATGAAATCAGTTTGAGTTTTAATTTATTACCTATAATTGTAGATTATGCTTAGGAGCAAGCTAGTCTTGCTCTGTACAGTTGTACATGTTTTTCTTTTAGTTGTAGGAAATTTTGGACTCAAATTTCAAACATAAGTTTGTTGGTGGATTATGTTTTTTTGGCATATAGTAGTTTATCTAGTTTAAGGAAGTCACTAGAAACATTGGCTCTCTCAGTTTTGTATAGGGCTTTGGATCTAGCAATAATTTTTTAGCATGCTATTTTTATGCAGAATGCATCAAAACATGAATTAATTTTTTTAGATGCTTGCAAATGGTGAAATTAGTTTCCGTAAAGTTGTGGGTTAGTGCAAATGTTATTCATTGATTGAGTTGACATCAACTGACATCCCAGTTTCAAAACTAGATAGTCATGGTTCCATGTTAAGATGGCTTGGTAGATATAGGACATGACTAGCTCTTCAATGAATCATCAATGATGGCATTATTGTGAACCAACCAGCTTCTTAGATTTGAAGAAATAATTTACCATGAGAAATAATGTAATATTATAGTTTCAAGGTGTTTTAGGTGGTGTCCTAGCTTTTACTTATTTTTCTAATTTTTATGAAATTTGTAAAAAAAAAAAAATCAAACATTTCTTGGCCAGTCATTTGTCTCAAGCTAGAAACAATAGGAAGGTTCTTGGTGTACAAGATTCCACTATCTCCTCGAATGGATCACATTATGAAAAAAAACCAAAGTTTCAAACAACACTGTTTGGTGGATGAAAAATTTCTTAGACTAAGGACTCTGAATGAACAAGAGAGATATTTTTGGTCCTTCCTCCAAATGGAGAAATTCACTTTGATACCTTGTACCTCCTAAATTCTCTTGTTCATAAGGGCATTTCCAATCACCATAGATTAACTTGGATATCGAGAACCCCAAAGATTGGAAAGGATATGCTACTTTATTAGAAATTGTACACCATTTTATTATGTTAATAGGATATGCAAAATGCAAACAAGTACAATTTAGTATGAAGGAAAATAATAACACGATTAGATTATAATAATCTTTGTAATACGATTAATACAAGGAACTATTTTTAGCTCCATATATTCAATTACAAAAAATGAAATATAAAGTGAAATCAAGCTAATAACACAAGTGTTTGGCAATTTAGTATGAAGGAAAATAATAACACGATTAGATTAAAATAATCTTTGTAATACGATTAATAAAAGGAATTATTTTTAGCTCCATATATTCAATTACAAAAAATGAAATATAAAGTGAAATCAAGCTAATAACACAAGTGTTTTGGATTTCATCAGTAAAAATAGTTGCAAAAATATTAATGTAGGCTTCTTCTTTTGTTGTAGAAGATGGAGCATCATTTATTGCTTTTGTTGTCATCATTGTATGAAAGGATGAAACATTAGTACCATACCATGTTTCAAATTTCTTTGTATTCTCTTCTTTTATCATTAGATGAGTACATAATTTATACATTATCTTTGTCTTTTTGGTAGTTTTTTAAAGAGTTTACTCATATTTGTATACATCCATTAAAACCCATGTGGATTTGTATAATATGATTACTATTAAACTTTGAAATCTAGAAAAACGCATTTACCATCTCATGAATTCTATTGGCTGACCTTTAAAAATATACAATTAAATTAAGACAAATTAAGAAAGATATGAAATGATGTATATTGCTTTTACACTTATTGTTTATTAAATTCCAATTAAATTTATTTTTATTTAAAAAAATGCAGGTTAGAATTTATTTTACCATTATAAAATATGACTAATGTCTTATTTTGTAACTACAACTTTCTTTAGTATAGAAATATACATTTAACATCAAGTAAATTAAATTAGATTTTATGGAGAGAATTTGATAGACCAAAAAATAATTGATAAAATTTTGAGATACTTGTTTTTTATGTTATTATCTTGTTGTGGTGACCAAAGAATCTAAGGATCTAACTTCATTATCAATAACTAAGCTGATCTCTTCAAACTCAACATCAAGTAAAATAAATTAGATTTTATGGAGAGTATTTGATAGACCAAGAAATCATTGATAAAATTTTGAGATGCTTGTTTTTATGTTTTTATCTTGTTGTGGTGACTATTAAAGAATCTAAGGATCTAACTTCATTATCACTAAATAAGCCGATCTCTTCAAACTCACGAACAAAGGTGACTATTAAAGAATCTAAGGATCTAACTTCATTATCACTAAATAAGTCGATCTCTTCCAACTCACGAACAAAGGATGAATTGATAGACTAAAAATTCTATGAACAAAATTAATATTTCAATCATCTTATCAAGGAATATGAAAATCTAGAGGAAGAGAACATGCAAATAGAAAAAGTAGCAATAGATGAGGTAGAGGCTATAAAAATAGAGGAATATTTTGTAGTACTAAAGAAAGAGGTTGTCAAAACTCTTACAAATCACTAAGTATAGAGTCATTATTGTAATTTTTTTTGTCATGATGAATGTGATTGTTTGGAAAAATTATAAGTAAGCAATGCACTTTTTTTTTGAGAAAAAAGAACAAAACTACATAAATTTTATGAATGTGATTGTTGGAAAATGTATAAGCAATGCACTTTTTTGAAGAAAAAAGAACAAAACTACTTATTTTTTTGCATGTGATGTTACAAAAGAAATTTCTAAAAATGCATATGGATTTTGGATAGTGGTTGTAGTAGTAATAGAAAATAAAAAATATTCGTAAAGATCATGGATGAGTCTTTCAAACATAAGTATGATTGGGAGATGATAAAAAAGTTGAGGTTATAGAAAAATGAAAGTTCTATAAAATCAAAACAAAACAATGTGTAATAAAATGCACAAGGAATAGCTCATAATCTATTAAGTGTAGGACAACTTATTGCAAACGAATAGTGTAGGACAACTTATTGTGAATGAATATCTTTTGTTTTTCAAAATAATGAATGTGTTATCTATAATAAAAGATAGCTCCAATTAAAAGTTGTATGGTACAAACATAATATAGTGTAGGACAACTTATTGTGAACGAATATCTTTCTCTTTTTCAAAATAATGAACGTGTTATTATATTAGAGATAGAAATCCAATTGTACCAAAAGTTGGTATGGTACAAAACATAATTTTTCCTCTCAAATTGCACTTAAAGAAACTCAATCTTTGAATGTTGTCTTGAATGATAAATCAACGTTATGGCACATGAGATATGGACACCTTATTGTTCTACTAGCCTATGTAGAAATGAGTTCTACTAGCCTACGTAGAAACTCAAGTCCTCTTTTTAGTTCAATTTCTCCTCCTAAGGAAGGTAAAATATTTTATCCTCTTTTAAGTTGAAGTTCTCCTCCTAAGGAAGGTAAAATAGTTCAAAGAAATTTATAAAAAAACTAGTAGTCTTGATTCATTTACCAATTTTTTTTTACTATCACATATTCAAGTAGAACCAAGGCAATTTGAAGATAAGTATTTGGATTAAGGCCATGGATGAGGAAGGTTACTAGCCTACCTTCATTATCAAATCCTCTTTTTAGTTCAAGTTCTCCTCGTAAGGAAGGTAAAATATTTTATCCTCTTTTTAGTTGAAGTTATCCTCCTAAGGAAGGTAAAATATTTCAAAGAAATTTATAAAAAAAACCTAGTAGTCTTGTTTCGTTTACCAATTTTTCTTTACTATCTCATATTCAAGTAGAACCAAGGCAATTTAAAGATACAGTAAAACATGGTTTGGATTTAAGGCTATGGATGAGGAAAGTTGATGGATCCATTGAAGATACAAAGTTAGTTCAAGTTCTCCTCCTAAGGAAGGTAAAATATTTTGAAGAAATTTATAAAAAAAATTACGAGTCTTGATTCATTTACCAATTTTTCTTTACTATATCGTATTCAAGCTGTGTTCCACGGCCTTTTGGGGACGGGGATGGGGGGACAGCTGGGGACGCGTTTCCGGGACGTTTCCTAGGGGCCTATTTTTAGGGGACGGTAGGGGACAGTGACATACAAATACATATATATATATATGATTTTTTTCAAAATTATTAATATATTATAGATAGAGAGAGGGAAAGAGAGATATATGTCAATAAATTAATAATTGCTAACAACAATATCAATATATAAATAAATCGCGAGAGTAGTAGCATAACAACATAATAAATGTCATTAAAGCATTATAAAATTTATCATAGCAATATCAAACATCAATAAAACCATGGTCTATCAATATCAATAAATCGTGAGAGTGGTAGGAAATGGAACTAAGTAAGTGTAGCTCCCAGCTCCTCAAGGCGTCCCAAACACAAACAAAATGCAGCTTGAGTGAAGAAAAAAACGCAGTCAAATAGAGCCCAGCCACGACTTTACTCTAGGCGTGAGAAACAAAAACTTGAAGAAATATGTTTCATGCCTCTTTAAAATGCAAAAACATCTCTGTTAAATGCCCAAATGCAAGAGAAAAATGCCAAAAAATCGTTTAGACTGAGCTGAGGTAGAGATTTTCCCATGCTTTGCTGTGTGAAGTCGTCGCCCCTGCCGTCACTTGCCGTGAGAGCCAAATAATATCATTGAATCTTATGAAACTTTATTAAGTTTCATTTAAATTATTGTTTTTAGACTTTACACAAATGCATTATGTTGTTGTGGGCCCACAAAACTTTTAATAGCAATATAAAATGTCTTAAAAAACAAAATTTTATGTTCTTTAATTTTCTGGAGCTCCATATACACAGGGGACGGTTAGCCATCCCTGGGGACAGGGGACCGTTCCCAGACAAGAGGAAACGTTCCCCGCCGTTTCCTATGAATTTTCCTGATTCGGGGACGGCCGGGGACTATCCTTGATGTGTCCCCCCGTCCCCAGGATAGATGGGGACGGGTACAGGGGGTTTTAGGGTAGGGGACGCATCCCCGTGTAACACAGTATTCAAGTAGAACTAAGACAATTTGAAGATACAATAAAACATGGTTTGGATTAAGGTCATGGATGAGGAAAGTTGATGGATCCATTGAAGATGCAACTCCTATAAATTTCATGTAGTTGGATGTCATTAGATTGTATTGAAGTTTTTTTTTATATAAATGATAGTCTATTTCATATAGTGTTATTGTATTAAAAACTTTAATTTAGTTATAATACAATGAATTATGAAAGTTTTAAGAAATTGCAACATATTATTCGATATATGAATAACGAATGGCGTTGTAAGACTATATTACATGATTAAAATTATTTTATGTTAATTTGTAATATACGTAGCAAAGATAAGGATTATGTTTTGTATTGAATAGTATATATGCCATTGTTCAGTGGAATGGCCAGGTTGGAGGTTGGACTGAGGCGAAGGTAACTCAAAAGTTTGTGTGGAAGATACCCAATCTCAATCACAAAAGTGTATTTGGAGTATTTGTAGGAGTGGAAGACCATTTAAAAATTAAAGATCAATTACTCTATGTAAGTTTGAAAATATATGCAACTACATTTTGCATACACCATGTTCCAAAGTTCCCAATTCGCACAAGCTGGGAGGATGGTTGGGGAGGATGGTTGTAAAGGTTGTAGAGTCTGGGAGGCATTCTATCAAACATATAACATGCCTTGTCTATGTTTCCACATTTTGCATACATATCTACTAGTGCAGTTGCAGCTAGAACATCTTGCAGCTAGAACATCTGGCAAAATTCATCCATCATTTATAATGTGATGGATGTCCATACTCTATTCCAAAGCTCCCATTTCCACACAAGCTATGAGTTTGTTGGCAAATATTGTAGAGTCTGGATGCATTCTTTGCATTTCCGACAATCATGGCATTCAATGAAACTCCTAACAATTAGAAGAACAAAAAAATGCAATCTTCTATCAATCAAAAGAACAAAAAATGCAATCTTCTATTGATCAAAAGAACAAAAAATGCAGACAAAACACCTTTCTAACCCCAAAACCTCACAAAATGAGTGTCAATTCAAGCTAGAGAACACCATACAACATCAAACCTCAAAACCTCATCAAAAGAGCAAATGCCCACAAAAATAAATTGAGTTTTAAGGTCATAACCCCACTCTAACCCTCAAAAATACCAAAAAAAAACTGCATATGCTCCTACAAAATGGTAACTTCTTAATCAAGCCTACAAAAGACACAATAGGAAAAGCAAATATAATCCAGATTTTGTGTCACCACACATGGTAATCCGACGGCCACATCTTAATATCTTGGACGGTCATCATTCCAAAAGGAATGTGGTTTACAAGTTTTGGGACATGATTGACAACGAAAACAACTCCAAAATTTAATATTTTTCTAATTTAAAGAAAAAACCGTGGTGGGAAAAAACGTGTCTATGAAATGCGCTTCTCTTCCAGGCCAATTACCCTAAATAATATTAAATTTTCAGATTTTAAATAATAGCAACTACGGACCACTATAGAATAAATCTTTAACTGCTGATCTAGTAAATATCCTTTGAAAGTTTCCATGGATTTGATTGATTAAAGCCTTGTACACTATTTTATTAGTATTTCAATTCGAAATCGAGAGTCATAAACCATGCCCTTGTATTTAGCTTCTAGAATAGCTAGTGTTGGAAGAATAGTATGCGGACTCTACTAGAGACTCGCCACGGATTCGACAGACTCGGGAGTCCGTGGGAGAGTCGAGTTGACTCGCCACGGACTCGGGGGTCGAGTCCAAGAGAGTCCTAGGTCAGGACTCCCGAGTTCGACCCTAGGACTTGGAAGAGTCCTGAGGTCAGACTCGAGAGTCCTGACCCAGGACTCTCCTGTGCGGCTGGGAGTCAAAAAGAGCATAAAACCCATGTTTTTTTAAATTTTTTCTTTCATTATTGAGTGTTTGATGATCATATGACATGTGTAATTTTTGAATTATGAGTGTTTGATAATCAAATTAGGCTCTTATGCTCTCTAAATGCATTAATTTCTTCCTTTTTTTGTAAAACTATGGTTTTCTTTTGTGGAGTCCTAGCCGAGTTTTTTCCCAAGTCCATGTCAAGTCCCGAGTCCGAGTCATATTTTTGGGCTGCCAAGTCTGTGCCGAGTCTGAGTTTTCCAACTATGGTTGGAAGTATAATCCTAACATAGCCTTAGACTGTATTTGTGCATTTTATTGTATACTGTTACATTGGCCATGCTTCTATAACATCCTATTTTCACATCAACCAAAATATTACCTAATTGACCATCCACACTTCTTCGGTGTATCCCAAATGCATATCCTAAAACAAAATTTCGCTGTGCAAGCCAAAATGGCCTACCCAATCCTCAAGAAAAAACAAACAATAAAGAAACAGAAGACTCCGCTTTTGCAAAAGAGTGAGTTCCACCTCCATCATCCCAAGCAAAGACCCCGGTTCGAATCGCAGGAGCCCACCTCACCCAAGGTAACTTGTACTGGTTAGGTTAAAAGGAAACCGCAGTGGGTGAAGGCGGCCAAGCAAGAAAAAGCAACAATTCCCACCAAGCCAGCCAAGGATAGGAGTCATAATATTAGGCAGCTCTACTAACTGAAGAAATTGATGTTGGGCGCACACCACAATTCTGATAATAATAAGGCAACAAAAGATGATGAAGACGTACAGGTTGAGGAAGGGAAATGTAATCTTTCTATGGGAGCAATCAAACACTACACTTTGGGTTCTCACGACACTAAATTTAGCAACATGTTTGTGGAGGACAGCCAATCATCACTAATTTAGAGGCGGTTCCAAAAGAGATGGGTGAGATTAATATCTGGTAGCGGAAAAATGGTTTGTTTACATAAACAGAGAACTATGTTATTTGTATGGAGCTAACTATTGATCCCGAGGTCTGGTAAGGTAAAGGTATTCTAGATGCAACCACCATTAACATTAACATCACAAATAAAATGAGCTAAAAATTATTAAACACCATCTCTTTCCACCTACAAACAAAATAAGATAATGTTTAATGTCTATAAATCCTCAGAGTTAGAATCGACAAAAGTAGCTTTCAATACGTCTCCAAATGAAGAATGGAAGAAAAATAAATACCAACACAAATTGATAATCTAATAACAGTAATAGGTTGCCTTAATGTGTTGCGAAGATTTTGAAACTAAATCACACTCTTATGGGTACATCACAACCATAGAAGATACAAATAATATACAATGTGCAAATAGGCATCAATTTTTCTAGCTACTATGTATTTATTTAAGTGAAATGTGTACCTCTTGACTGAGTAGACGATGGAGATCTTCTTCTTTATTGTGCAGATCGGTGGGGTTTTGGGAGAGCAAACCCTTGAATGTGTTGGGCATCAAGCTAAAAAGAGTGGCTTGCTCAAACAAATCTTGTAGAGAACAAATCAATTATTCTGTTTTTATGTCGGTGCTCATCTCTAAAGAATATTGTTCCATCTAAAGTATATTTTTCTGTGTTACTCCTCTGCTGCTCTAAACGTGTTGCAACAAATTTCCCAAAAGGATTAGGAGATGAATGGAATTATGGAAGGATATTTTTTGCAAATGTGTTTATTTTTCAGGCGAGAACCTCAAAATTTTTTGAATTAGCTACCCGTTGAATTTCGTCACATTTATAGGAATTGGCACATTTTTTTAAAAAAAATTATGAAAGGTATCTCATAATATGACTATTTTACATAAATAATATAGACAGTGCCCTGAGCTTCTCATCTTCATAGAGAAAGTATGGACTAATCTAGCTTGCATCACAACCTTCACTTTCCTCGAGGCATTAACTGCACAGAATGACACAATACAGTGCTTTCTCATCTTCATAGAGAACGTATGGACTAATCTAGCTTGCATTGCAAGATTCACTTTCCTTGAGGCATTAACTGCATAGAATGACACAGTACAGTGCTCACTAGTTTTAAATATATATAATATATAGACAGTGTCGTGAGAGTATAAAATATTTCTTATTTGTGAGAGTATAAAATATTTCTTATTAAAGTATTGGGGTTGCGGATATCTGGGGCAAAGGCTACCCAGCATACAAAAAGGCATGGGAATCCGATGCCTATGCCTCTGCATACCTGACCCCCCGTGCGTCAACTCCTGCAGGCCGTAATTGTCAGACACAAAGTTAGTTCAAGTTCTCCTCCTAAGGAAGGTAAAATATTTCAAAGAAATCTATAAAAAAACTATGAGTCTTGATTCATTTACCAATTTTTCTTTACTATATCATATTCAAGTAGAACCAAGACAATTTGAAGATACAATAAAACATGGTTTGGATTAAGGTCATGGATGAGGAAAGTTGATGGATCCATTGAAGATGTAAAGCAATTTTTGGATAAGTCCTCTTCAAAGAGATTTATGAAAGAAGTACTAGTCTTGATTCATTTACAATTCCTTACTACTTCATATTCAAGTATTAAAGATATAATAAAACATGATTTGAAATAATTCAATGGACGGGGAAATCTAATGGATTCATTAAAGACACAAAAAAATATCGATAGCTAAAAGCTTCTCACAATAACTAAGCATAGATTATAATGAAACATATGCTCATATAATGAAATTGGATACCATAAGAACTATCTTGGTATATTGACAGCACAATATAAGTGGTTAGTATGCTAGTTTGAGGCTAAATCAAATTTTTAAAATTTCTTTGTAAATAAAGAAGTGCTTGTAGAAAAACTATTAGGGTATGAAGTTATAGGACAACAACCAAAAATTTACAAGTTAAACAATGTTCTTTATGGACTCAAGTGAGAACCTAAGAGCTTGATATAACATAATAGATGGATATTTAAAAAAAAAACTTCAATAGGAGCAAAAGCGAAAGTGTATATACACTCTATATTAAATCCAAAGTGCTAAAAACCTACTTATAGTTTGTTTATATGTTAATGATATGATTTACATTGGCATGAATAAAGCAACACTAGCAATAGAAAAGTATGAAGCTAACACTGGCAATACTAAAGATGAATAGAACAATATCAAAACAAGCACTATGCGTGAGCTGGAGTCCCTGCCTTGAGCAAGTCTGTTTGTAGGGAAAACAGTGGCAATTGGAAAAAGAGGACATAGAATGCAAAGGTCTGTATCGCAAGAGACAGTCATTATAAAATCTCGCTTTTCTATCTCTGCTGATCAGTCACTTGCAGAAAGGAAGGAAATTCTAGAAATGGGCTTTTTTCAGACTGAGAATATTGAAGTATTCAAATGATTAAGTTGTATCTGTTTCTAAACCAGTGAATAGGCATCAATGGGACTATTGTAAATAGTTTTAGCTTAATAAGACTTTGCTAGACTAAGTCCATGGTCTAGTAGCACTAAGGTGACTCAACTTCTTACGAACATACCAAAAAATGTAACTCAATTGACCCAATTCAGGGTTATGTGCACAACATGGGCTCATTGAGTTGTAAAATTGTTTGAAGTCGCCATTGTTCTCTATGAAAGTTGTTTGGTACAGTGGTATTGATTAGAAAGAGAGAATCCTATGAAACCCTCTGAAACCTGTCCAAGAACTCCATAAAGAAAAGATTATAGTTGGACAATGAATGGTAGGGCAGAATATGAGTCATTTTAAGGATTTCAACAAGAAGCCTCCATTTAGCATTCAAAAGAACAAAGTGGCATCTATTAAGAGACCCTGCTTCTCATAAAACCTTTATGACAAACCCTTGTCAAGGGACCTTTGTAAAGATCCTCATTTAGTCCAGTGCATGCACCATAGTCCTATTCAAGATTAAATAAGGCTCTCATAGTGAATATTATTCACAATAAAGGTTGGATAAAGATGGTATACATTGTCTCTATGATGTTTCCTATTAGGAACATAGATTTCCACCGGCCAAAGCTCTATTGAACCCTGATTTCGTTCCCTAAGAACCTTTTGGCCTGCTATTACAATGTTGATATTTATTCAAGGAAGGAAGATTTTGATGAACAATAAACCAAGGCATGTTCATAATGCATAAGAGAAAATTTCAGGGCATAGATCAATAGTATGAGACACAAAGCTATGTAATGACAACGCTAAAAGTACAAAGACAGTGTTAATGAAGGGTCACAGTGATATGAACTGCAGACATAAATGGAAGTCTTTACCATTTGCATTTTTTAAGGTTATCATAAAATATTTCATTAAGAAGGAGAAAGAGCATGTAGCAGGTGTATGATAAATCAGAGGTTGACTTGACGCTCAACAAATTTTCAATGCAGTAATGGAACAGTAAAAATGATCCCAATCCCTAACTCATAAGGCCTTCATGATGACAGTAGCATGGAAAAGTTCATCTCGTTCTAAATGAGAATGGGTAGTGGACGGCTCCTAGGAAGCTTTGGCCAAGAAAGTGCTAATAGAAGGGATGAAGAACATTTTGATTCTCAACAAGCATTTTGACGTTTCATAAGTTTTTCCAGAAACATGAGATCAAAAAGGAGAAAAGATTGAGTAGTGAAATGTGTTGCTAATGTCATGGAGATGGAAGAAAAAGATTCATATGTAAGACTTATTCATAATTGCTTCAAATTGCAAGCAACAAAAGAGTAAATGTAAGGCATTGTATTAACTTTATAAGGCAAAAAGGAGAAAAGATTGAGTAGTGAAATGTGTTGCTAATGTCATGGAGATGGAAGAAAAAGATTCATATGTAAGACTTATTCATAATTGCTTCAAATTGCAAGCAACAAAAGAGTAAATGTAAGGCATTGTATTAACTATAGGCAAAAAGGAGAAAAGATTTGAGTAGTGAAATGTGTTGCTAATGTCATGGAGATGGAAGAAAAAAGATTCATATGTAGACTTATTCATAGTACTTCCAAATTGCAAGCAACAAAGGAAATAAATGTAAGGCATTGTATTATATAGATAATATGGATAAATCTAGTAGCTTTTCTTCCTCCGACTGACCTCCACCCAAGGAACATGCCTCTCAAAAATAATGAGGGTTATACATTTACGTAGTCAGGGTTTGGTGGCCCATCACTTTATTTTGTAATGTTTCAAGAGTCTGATTTGGTTGTAACTCAAATATTCCTAACATTGGGTTTACTCCTCTTAAAATGAGCATAAAAAGCTAATAAGTACTGTCAAGGTTAAAAAAGTTTTGTCACCAATGAAGTAGACATCAAAAAGAAGTTGCCAATGCCCTACAACTATTTCAAACTCTTGAAGAAGACAAATCCAAGAAAATGATTAAACTAAAACACTAAATGATCACCTGATTGACTGAGAAAAAGTTGAAATGGAGTACAAATTTATCTAGGGTAGAAATTTCCCACAAAGAAAAGTTACTTAGTGATTTTTACCATCAAGTAATAGACCTCCAAAATTAGAACCACTGTATTCACTTCCAATATTTTTATAGGAAAGCAAATAGATTTGCAGATCTTCTGGCTAATGTTGTGTAGCCAAATCCACTTGAATACAATCTCTAGCATCTGCGCAAAAGAGTGGGACAGCCTATCATACGTACAGGTTTACAGCTATGGAGTTGCTATTGACAATGCCATATAAAAAAACTGTAATTTAGTATTCAAATTGTAAATGTGGATTGCAATAGCAGACTGATTTTTAACCCAACTCAGCCTAACTAAATATCATTACTTGTTAGTGCAATTAAAGCAAATGTCAAAGTAAACATGAATACAGAATGTATAACATATTATAAACAATTTTCCAGATGCTAAACCAAATATATGCTTCAATTGAAAAATAACATATTCACCGGAACAGTGAAATGAATATGTTGTTTGACATATCATAAGGAATGTTACCAAATTCTAAACGAAATATATGCTACTGCAGAGAAATAGTTGCTTGCCAACATAGTTATCAAAAGAACAAAAAAAATATGCAAATGATTGCAAAAGCATGGATAAGAATCAAGCTACATCTTGTTTGACAAGGACATAATTTTGTGAAACAAAATGATCTTCAAGTTTAAGTTGTTTATGTATAACACATTGTTGCGAGGTTTATACCAAATATGATAGGACAAAATTCTATTATTAATTTCTAAACAGTTTCGTCTTTGAAATCCTGCTTGCCAAAGAAGTTCTTGTTTGCAAAAGATGCTAAACCCTTTGATTCAAGGGGAGCATAGCATAAGCCAGGTTAACTACAGACGTCAAGAATTGGATCGAAATCTAGCCTTTGAAGTAGTGATAACATCCATCCCCTTTTGTCTCAGAAGCATCTCCATAGGTTGATTACTTTGTCTTCCAACATTTCTAAAACAAAACAAATTTTTTTAACAGGAAAGAGGAAGACAATATTTTGTAAAGGTCAACTAATTATTTTGTGCAGAATAAGTACCTGTGTCAATTTGCGAATCTCTTTTTAGCTAGGTGGAGGTCTGATAGCATTGTCTTGTTTGACAATTTCTATGATGCAGTTGTCCATGGCAAGTGTAAATGTTCCTTGTAATTGGAATTTGCGTAGCATGAACATCACTACAGACATGTCTTTTTTGTAATTTAGATGGGGTATTGCTGCAAGTTGAGGGAAATTGTTTTCTAGCAATTGTTTGTGTAGGTAACAGTCCAGATCTCCGTTCGTTGTGTGGATTGTGCATTGAAGGAATTGCCTGTATTGAAATTTCGTTGTTGTTGCGCATGTTGCGCATTGGACAACGTCACTGTCTGTTGTTTCTGTGAGGAAAACTCTTTGTTCACATGTCATGCATACCAGTTGGTATGGTGGGAGGTGGACATTCTTTGGCTTGAGGGTACCAGTCACCTAGAATAGCAATGTAGATTTGATTAGAAGGCATAGTAGTCTTTGGATGGAACAAAAGTAATGCATAAGTATAAAATATATAAGTGTTAAAAAGGCATTGCTAGTGAACATTTATGTCAAATGCATATTTTTTATTTGAGGAAAAAGGATATGAAGGATGCCAGTATATATTTTTCATGCTCTAAGAGTCTGAGAAAATACTTGCCTTTCTTCTTCTTGGTGGCTGCTTGAGTAGGTAGCATTATTTGCAGAGGTGTCTACATCACTGAGCATTAGTGTCAAATGAATAATTCTAATGTAGGTTCCATGCCCTGAGAATGTGATAGAATACTTGCCTCTCTTGTTCTTTATTCTTTTTTGAGCAAGTAGCATCACTGGCAGAGGTGCCTACATCACTGAGGGACATCACTGAGGGACAAGTGTTAGCAGGCATTGCTAGTGAAGATTAATGTGAAATGCATAATTCTAATACAGGGGAAAAGGATATTAAGAATGTGAGTACATATTTTCATCCATCTTTCACTTGTTCAATGGTAGGTTTTCTGGCACCATTGAATGATCCATGTTATGCTGTCTAGCAAACATAATTGTTGTTTTCCAAATGCTCTTGCAGTGCATGCAATAGAAGATCTGTGCCAATGAATGAAACAAAACAAATTGAATGAAAAACATTGGTAGCAAGTAAACTAGTTTTGAAGCTTGTTGATGTCAAGCGTAAGGCATTTACCTGTTTGAAGAGAGTCTTGTTTCCATAGTCTTGAGTCTTTAACTAGTCAAGGGCATATATAGACTAAAGCAATAGTGATAGTATGCAAATTGAAATATTGATCTCGCAATGCCTGCCATGAATGAGGTTCAGAGTCAGTTAGAGTGTTTGGAATCTTTTGCCTTGGTAGTACATGCACCATGTAGTCTTTATAGAAATAAGAGAGAAATGTTAAAAAAGTTGTAAAATAAATGTACCATCAAAAAGTTGTAAAATACAATAAATTCTTAGATTGAAAATAAATTGGCAGTTTTGAGATTAGTAACAAATAATATCCATATCAATAGTAGATGGCATAAGTAACTCATAACTGTTTCCTAACATTCCACGTCTTAAGGTAGACGTCTAAGATCTTAGTAAATTTAAAGAAGACAACAAATAAAGTATTAATAATTATATTAAAAAATGACTAACATATCCAGATTTGTTTCAATTGAAAAAGAAAATGCATGATTACAATCATTGAGCATGAAAAGCAAGTATTATTTAAGATTAAAATGAACAAGAATATTTACAACTTGTATGCAGGTAGGTGCTTACATGCAGTCATATTTATGTTGAGGATCATATAGAAACTATATCTATCTTGTAATTGGGATTGTAAAGCTAAATTTGCTTCTCATAGTTGGGACTTTCATTATGGCTGATATATCCATTGCAGTTACATCTGCTATTGCCTGTCTTTTTAAAATGTAGGTAGAATTTTCTTTCACTGGATAATACTATAGGAAAGGGTGTATGAAGAAATGGTCAAGCATTACTAGCATCAAATAAAAAACATTCTCATTGCCATGTATGGACAAATAATTCAGAACCTAGCAAATAATTCTAAAGATATAGAAAGAGTTTCCATTAAAACTTTTTAAAGTAAGTTGACTTTATTAGAGCAACAATTTTGATACTCTTTACACTCAAACAATTTTTCTCAAAGAACAATTTAAGCTATAGGAAGAATATGTTATGTGCTATAAACTTGCAGTGTGGGATACTCAGGTTCAAAATTCATTTGAAAGCATTAGGGTGACCCATAAGTTCATGGGATATATGGCAAAGTTTTTGATCCTAAGAATCTACTGCATTGTTTCAACTCCTCAACTATGTTCCTTGATCACATCTATCATAATCATCATTAATTCAAGAGGCAAGATTTCTATATACTCACCACATTTACCATGGTCTAATCTTCTTGTACACTTGACAACAACTATTCGTGCATCAACTTTAATTTGCATTGGTCTTCAATCTTTAGAGTATTGAAAGAAAATTACAAATTACAAATACAAAGTGAGAACTATTTTTTATCAATTGTACCATTGTTAGTATTCTGGAATCAATTTTGCAATAGGGGCACACTTTGTTTGACAAAATTGAGCATGTTTTGACTACAATTGGAAGTGAAGAGATATTGCAAAGTGGTATGTCCAATATGTATCTAGTATAGTGAATTTGACAACAACACTTTCAATGTTGTGTATCCAAAAGTGGTCCAATAGACTGCCTACATGTGTCGTTCGCTTGTCAACAAGTAGTGATAGTTTGTGTTGTTGCATAAATTCAAGGAGTTCTTGTGTCTTTGTAGATTGTAGCATGTCAATGTTAAAGTCCCCAACAACTATCAATTTGGAGGTAGGTGGCAATGAGCTGAGAATGTTTTCTATTAGGCTGAATAAATCATGAATGTGTGTGTTCGGTGACAAGTACAAATTTGTGATGCATAGAGCGATGCCTAGATGCAACAGGTCAATGGTTATCAGTTCTATATAATTTGTTGCAAATGTATGGATGGTTTGGATTGAAACTGTTCTCTTGAAACATGTTAGTAGACCATGAACACTGAATACAGTATAGCAGTTGCATGTTTTGTTAAGGAAATTGACATGGTTGAGGACATTGTGTCTTGTTTCCTAGAAACAAAGAACAGTTGCTTCCAGCAAGTCATAGTCATGTGCTATTTCTTGGGCATGCAATGCAAAGCTACGTGTATTCAAAGAGCATAGGCTGAAGTGGATTGAATAGATAGATGCAAGACTGTGTTGTAGTTTCCATTCTGCCAACGTCGTGAGGCATTGCATCTCATTATTTACTTTTTTTGAAACCTTGAAATTTTGTTCCTGTAATTTATGTATGAGGTACAATGACTCGATGTTCCTTACACATGATAAAGCAGTGTAAACAAGACCATGTTGATAGACTTTACAGGGATCAAAAGCTAGTGTGTCGATTGTGAGACCTTGTGCTCTATGAATAGTTCGTGCATAGGCAACCTGCAAAGGGAATTGTGCTCTAGTGACTATTTTTGTAGTTATTCTGTCTTTTCTAATGATTCTTGTTATGGGTGTCCATGAAGGAAAAATACAATTTGTGTATAGATTTTGCATTCTTTGACGACAGGATTTTCCAATAGTAGGGTCATTGAATTGAATCCACACAATGTCTTGTTGGTCAGTTGTATACATTTTAAAAATGCCATCTGCACCATTGACAAGGCCATCTTGTGTGTCAAGGTTACCGACTATCAATTCAACTAAAATGTATTGTTTGAGAAAAATTGTAGCAGGAAAGCATGACTTGTTTGAGTGAAATTGGATGCTATCAATGGTTGTATCTTGTTTGTCCACTGCTTCTAGAACGAAGAGCTTTGTGTGTAAGTAGTCTAGCATTTTTCTGTTGTGCTCATCAATTGCAGAATTTTTGTGAAACAAGTATGGAAATCATGGATCATTGGGGGGTGTCTTGTAGCACATCACATTCAAGTAGCTGATGTCTTCACTAGTTTGCTGAGAAGTTCTAGCATGATTAAGTACAAAAATGAAATGTTGATTTGATTGTCTAATCACGCTGCATAATTCAAAGCATTTGACATTGTCGACCCAAAACGTTTATGGCATTTTCTCTTTGTCTATTGTTGGTTCCTCGAATATCCAAGTATCGCATATAGGTTGTGCTTGGTAGAAGTCTCCACAAAATATGATGTCTATATTGCCAAAAGGTTTTGTTGGTGTATGTTTGATTTGATGAAGTCTTCTATCAATGTTGTAAAGCATTTCCAAGCCAATCAAAGAGACTTCATCAATGAGAAGAATTTGCAACTGCTCAAAATTTTTGCTTAACATGTCAGTCGTGTTTGAATCTAGGGGTAACATCTTTGAATAATTGCATGGTAGATGAAAGATTGAATGTGCAGTGGTGTCACCTGTGTTAAATGCTACTTTTCATGTTTAAGCAACAACAACGCCTTTTGGTTTGAGTGGGTCACTATCCAATTGTTTATTGTAGAATCAGATCATTGCCTTGAAAATGGCTTTACCTATGAATGTTTTTCTAGTGCCAGCTCCACCTGTCAAGAACAAGTAGAAAGGTTTATTGGGCGCTAGTCTTTTTGCCATCAGTACATCCTTTAGTATCGATTGTTGTTCTTTTTTCATTTGTCTTCATAAATTGAAGTATTCCTTGTTGCTTAGGAGTAATGGGTGTGCTATCTCTAAAAAAAATTTCTTCGAGATTGAGTCTGTGACCTTTATACTTTTCATATGGTTTAGGTCACTCATGATGTCATATTTTTCTATGCCATTTTGCAATTTGTTTTTTTCAATTTCATTTGCAATGTCTATTGTTGGGTGCATATCGTTGTCAGCTTTCATAGCAGCTTCGTCAATGTCACCCCATGTAGGAGCAATTTGTGCAGTGAACAATTTTTTGATTGTTGCAATTTGTGATTTTTTAGCATTGAACACTGCACTCCATGTTTCATATCCAGCGAGAAAGGTTTGCTCACTAGTTTTGAAAGGCACATATAACATAAGCTTCTCTCTGCAATAATTCTTAGGGTCAATGTGTGGATTGTATCTTACATATCGAATGATTTGTGGAGTTTCTCTTTTTTGGAGCTTTGTTGAGTTCCCTGAATAGAAGGTGACATATTCAGCTAGTGACAAGTTGTCAAGAGCTTCTGGTCGTTGTGTGTATTTTTCTATTGTAGATGCACACATGATATTTTCAAAATCATCTAGCTCTTTTGCTAATAGTTTAGGGCTTTTTAACATGAATAATCTATTTTCTAGTGGTGCAATATTGATGAAAACTGTTTTCCTTGAGCATCTATGCAATGGAAATGAGAGAACAATATGAGCAGCTTGACGACTAGACATTTGTTGGTAGTTCAGAAATGCATTGCCAAGTTTCCATATGAACTGTATCTTCCCATAATAAGCATGTGTGCATTGTTGCCGCAATTTACGAAATGCAAGAGACAATGTTTTGTCTTGTTTTGTCATATCTGAACTACAGTAAGATGCAACAACATATGCGTCTAAAATAAATTGTGTTTCTATATTTGCATACCACAGGCTTGGTACTTTTTTTGCAACGAAATTTATCCAAATATCAGCTGGTTCTCTTTTTAGCATGACTATCTTGCGTGTCAATGTTGATCAGAGCATTGCAATGTAATCGGTTTCATTCACTTCCAATTCATCCAAGAAATTTTGAAATGAAACCTCTTTTGTGTAGTGTTTGTTTTCCAAGTGCTTGAAAAATATTCTGGCTATGTCGTTAACTGCAGGACGGGGCATGGGCAATGGCTCTAATATTGTTGTTTTGTTCATGGGAGGCAAAAAAAAACTAAATCTGCAACTTGAGTTTTTGTATTTTCTGCAGGTCTTTGTATGATGGTGTGTTTTCATTTTCACAAGATTTGTATCAAGCAATGATGAGTTGCAAGAAATGTACTTGTCAACAAAGCTTTTTGTTTCAGAATTCAGGCAATTGCCATACACAGGTGCATTTTTTATCCATAGAAAGAAATGAACATGTTCATTGCCTCGGTTTTGGAATTTTGTGACAAAAGAGTAGTCCATGACTTGGCCAAAGAGCTCATGGTTTTTTAGCATCATTTTTTGAAATGCATTGATTCTATGATTAAAGTACCGACTGCAAATTATTGGGTTCTTTTTTTATTTCAAAGTCTAGATCCCTATCCTCTATACTTTCATTAGAGTTGCTTTGTTGTTGAATGGATATTTGTTGTAAAGCTTTGCACAATGGCTC
>VDFB02123118.1:0-19396 GCA_007258455.2 Sequoia sempervirens
ACCTTCATTGTCACTACATCCGCAAGCTGGTAGAAGACAGATCAGTTCAGTTGCAGTCTGTTCCGATAGCGGATCAAACTGCAGATATTCTCACCAAGTCTCTGAGCTCGGATAAGTTTGTCAAATTCAGGGGGCAACTTGGTGTAGTTGATAGGTTGACCATTAAGGGGGGGTGTTAGAATATTATCTTCTTATGTTAATGGTCAATATTATATTGTTTTAGTTAGCTTAGATTTCTACTGTTTCTACAATAGTCTGTAGGTAGATAGACATCATAAATGTCTACAGTGTTTTGTATCTTTTATATATTGTAACCTCTTTTTTTGTTAATAATAAGAATGATTTTAACCATTCACAACTGGCAACTGTTGGTCTTATTAATACGATTCCCAATGTCATGGTAATGATGTTAATTTATGACAGGTCCGCCATGTACTAGAAAAGCATTGTGCTATGCATTCTCTCTAAGTTGATCATTGTTCGCAAATCTATGATTTCAATTATAATTCTATACTGCAAATGGTAGTTTGGTAGTGTAGAATTAATAGCAAACATTTCTAGTAAGCAAACCATTGCCAGTTTGCTTGTTGCCTAGGATATCCATGTTTTGTTTTGCTCATGGAGCCTGCTCTTGTAGTCCTTGAAAAGTATCATGTCTACCTTCTTTGTTCCGAGTATATCTTTAAGAGAGAGGTGATTGTTAGGGATGCCAATACATTGAATATTCAAAGGAGCATTCACAATATTTTGACTCAGTGGAATCAGATATCCCTATCTTGAGTTATGCCTTTGTTGGATATCATGGTATTGTTCTATTTGTATTCAATTCATAAGCTGGCTCTACCATGTCAGTGGAGGGTTTTCTTTTGTTTTTGACAGCATTTGTAACCTTGGGCTCCCAGATCCACAGATTTACTGGCATGAAGTTTTTAGAGTTGGTCTTCTTGCCACTAGTTGTTGACTTGAAAGTATCAACCAGTAATGTAACTTAATGGGGTCTTGGGCTTTTTTCTGCTTTGTCATGCTTGTTGAAAGTTATAGAGAAGCTACCTTGATGAGAATGCTGGCATTTGGAGTTCCTTGAACAAATTTCATGTCCTCAATCTCTGCATTTGCGAAGACTTCAAAAGGGTTTACTAAGCTGATTTGATTTATTATTTTGGGTGATCGTTTTTCCTTTACTTGGTTATGCTTTTTGAAATTTAATATCAACTTGCTAATCTTCAGTTTTGTGATTACTTGTTTCAGGATTCTGCTGTTGTTTTACTTAAGGCTCAGCATGAAAGTTGCTTATCTTCCTCCTAGGGCTGCTCATAAGAATTTGGATCATTGTTGTTCACAAAATATTCACTTTGGGTTCCTTGACAAGAGCATATGCTGTCTAAGTGACCATGCTTGCGGCAGATCCAACATTGTAAAGGGATGTTTTCATAATCTCTTGGTGCCCCCATTTTATTTCAACCATTTCTAACACTATCCTATCAGGCAGGGACTTGCCCAAGTCTATGTTAACACATATCCTAATGTAGTTGAGGAACCTTTGGTTTTGGTAGACTCCTAGGAAATTATGTATTCCCCAATAAAATTTCCTATTTTCCTCAGAAAAGAATCTTACAAGTATGCATAAATAGACCATATTTTTCATGAACAATACTCCCAGTTGAAAGGCCTGGTCTTTTTCCTGTTTAGAAGAGAAGACATTTAAGTAAACAATGTAGTAGCATTTAATCTAAACAAACTATCATTCCTAACACCCTTTGCTAAAACCAAAGCTCCCCTAACCAATTTACAATCACACTTGCAAAAAGTCAAATGAACACCACTATAATTAGTCATATAAACTGAAACAAGATTCTTGGCCAACCTAGGAATAAGTTTTGTGATGACTTGTGTCAGGATTATTCATCATAATTTAAATTTACAATGAACATCTCTTCAGTTTTGTGATAATCTGTGTCAGAATTGTGCTGTTGTTTTACTTAAGGCTCAGCAGAAATAAGTTGCTTCCCTGCTGATAAAGATTTGGATTGTCGCTGTTCACAATAACTTTGTTAGTTTTAGGATCAGAATTAAATAAGCAGAAATAAAAAACAATTTCACACAGATTGACACAGAAATATACCCTGGGAAAACCCTCCAACTTGAGGGGAAAAACCCAGCAACAAAATCTCTCTTATATATTGAAATGATGGCAACAATTCTCTTTACAATGAGGCCAATAATCAGCACCACACTTGATGCACACACAGATGTAAATCGCACTCCTTGAAAGACATGAACTGCTGTAGGAGAAAATCCGCACTTGCAGATGGAAATGGACGAACTTGACTTGATGATTTGATGGAATGAAATGATCTCATATATATACAATGTGAAGGAGGGGTCGCACCTCTTCATGAACAAGGTTGGCCACAAATGAAATTAATTTACAAATGAATGGTGCGAATTACAAGGAGAGTCGGTTCAAATGAAATATAATATGTTGCCAAGTGAAGCGCCTCTTCACTTTAATAAATGCAATAAATAAATAGCCATTAGGCTATATGAAATTTATTGTTCAACAAGCAAGGTGAAGTTTGTAGCCCGAAGCTACAACATCAACACTCCCTCTTAGCTAGGGAGGAATACTTCCGATACACACAGTCATGGAATCTCTCAACATGACACCCACAATGGCTACACCCATATGTGGAAAGGAACACATCACGGAGTCACTCAACATGATATCAACCATCATGGCTACTCCCATGTATGGCAAAGCATATGTGCACAAGTACCCATCACAGAATCACTCAACGTGATGTCGTCATCTCATCATGACGTCCACCATGGCTACTCCCAGAGGGTGGATAAACACAAGTGATGTTGTCATGGACTCACTCAACATGACATCCACCATGGCTACTCTCAAAGGGTGGAAACAAGGGCTTTCACCTCAAATTTCTCTCACAGAGAAAGATGCATTAAACAAGGGCTTACACCTCAAATTTCTCTCACAGAGAAAAATGCATTAGACAAGGGCTTGCACCTCAAATTTCTCTCACAGAGAAAAATGCATTAAAGCAAATCATAGAAGATCACTGAAGTTGAGTCTCCCTCTCAGCTAGGACTTCATTCTCCACAATTCCAAGCTTGTCTCAAAAGTACACAAACTTTACTCTTGAGAGAGGCTTGGTAAGAATATCAACCGACTACTCATCAATGCTAATGTACTTCAACTGGATAGCTTTCCTCAATACCATATCTCTGATATAGTGGTATTTGATCTTAACATGTTTAGATCTGTCATGAAACACTGAATTGACAGAAAGCTTCACACAACTTTGATTATCACAATGAATGATAGTTGGCTCCAATGATTGTCCAAACAATCCTGCAAGGAGCTTCCGAAGCCACACTGCTTCTCGAGCTGCCACACAAGCTACAATATACTCGGCCTCTGCGGTGCTCAGTGCCACTGAAGACTGCTTCCTACTACACCAAGAGATCATCGCAAACCCCAAACTGAAACAACATCCAGAGGTGCTCTTCCGATCAGCAACGCACCCTGCCCAATCAAAATCAGAATATCCATGCAGCTTCAAGTCCACACCAGAAGAATAGCTCAAGCCATACCCAACTGTGCCACGCAAGTATCTCAGGATATGCTTCATTGCAACTAGATGCATTTGCCTTGATTCACACATGAACTGACTAAGTGCACTTACTGCATAGCAAATATCTGGTCTAGTATTGACTAGATACATCAACGATCCAATCAACTTCCTATACATAGTAGGATCCACCAGATCTAAACTAGCTACAACCTCCTTAAGCTTCTGAAAATTGGTTTCCATAGGTATAGACATAGATTTGCAATCCATCATACCAAATCTCTTCAAGATGTCTATTGTATACTTTCCTTGACTCAGAATGATCTCATTAGGCCTCTGCTATACTTCCAAACCAAGGAAGTAATGCATGTATTTAAGATCCTTCATTTCAAATTCAGAAGCCAACTCCTTGCATTTGATAATGAGGTGTTCTTCTCCAGTAAGAAAAAGATCATCAACATAAAGAACCAAGATCAATGCCTCACCATCAATTACCTTGAAGTATGTTGGCGTAATAATTAGCACCTCTGGAGTACTAATTGGTATGGACAACTGTGCACACTACGCAATGAGTGCTCTTCAAATTAGGAGGGGAAGCTCCCTCGTTGTGCGGACAAAACGCTTGAAAAAGTAAACTAAACTAATTCCTATCTTTTTGTCTCAGCTCAAAGAGGCACAAGGTTAAGAAAACCAAGAACGTTGCAGCTAAGGATTTTCTGGTTTCGCAGATCTTAACTACAACTAAGCTAACTACTTTAAAACTATCCAGTTTCCTCAAGAAAACAGAGCATGAGGAAATGGAGCAGGAATGATTATTTGACGATAAACAAATACAGATTCTCAACTTGAAGGCAAGGCGGCACATCTATCAGCTCAATCTGAACAAATTTATTATTCACACACATCACACGATAACCAAGTACAAATTCTCAACTTGAAGGCAAGGTGGCACATCTATCAGCTCAATCTGAATGAGTTTATTGAACACAAAACATGAAGGATAGCCAACTAGGACAATAAATTGCATAGGCGAGACACGCATACAATCTACGATCAAACTAGCCACTATATCTAACTAAAGCAAGAATTCACCATCATAATTGCATGAAACCAAAGTGGCATAACAATTCATCATAATAGTAAATACTTATGAACAGATACAGAACGAGCAATATTGAAGGCAAGGTAGGCACAGCATATATTTCTTTCTCGTGCAAAAGTTCGTGAACAGATACAAAATAGCAATACTACAGGCAAGGTGGGCACAGCATGTATGCTATCACGCAAAAGTTATGTACAAATGAGCAAAAGCTCTTATTTATAGACATGAAAAGGTGTAGGGAACCCTAAAATCACCTTGAGTCAACTACAGTCTTGCAATGCATGCAAGATTTTATTACTAAACCCTAACAAAGCAAACTATACAGTTAATTGGAAAATTACCATCAATTAACCGAAACATTTAATCTAAAAATGGACAATGTGCAAGCATGCACGTCCTTATTGAAAACAAGTTAACAGGAACACTACCATCAGTTAACTAAAACCCTAAATGTAACTCCAAGTCCTACAAGATATCTCCAAGGATAAAGATAGCCATGTGTGGAGCCCGCAAAGAGAACTAAAGATGAAAGTCGAGTTCTAATTGCATGCTCTGGATTTTGTCCTCGCAGACGACTGCAGGTTCTAACTGCCTGATCACTGGCTGATATCTCAAGCAACCAACCCCTCCACGAGGTTGTTGACTATGTCACCATCTGGGGATCGTCACATGCCTTAATTGACAATTTTGCTTATCAGCAACTTGAGCAATCTTGGAAATCTTTACACACTCAAACTAGTATTTCACTGACTTATAACTTTGGCGGCTCCATAACTGAAGTGATGACCACTATCTTTTCTGCAGCTTGATGTCTCTAACGCTTTTCCTTAATGAAAGAGTGTTGCATGACGAAACTGCGAGGTTTGACTGCGCCTGATACAAATCAGTGTCAGCTTTTCTGACGAAATCATGAATTAAGACCGATTTGGTCTTGAATTCAATTTGCGTGAACTGCACTCTAAAAAACTCGCCTGTTGATTGTGAACACGGCTATATTCTAACAACTTTTCCGGAAAGCT
This sequence comes from Sequoia sempervirens, assembly GCA_007258455.2. Taxonomy (NCBI): domain Eukaryota; kingdom Viridiplantae; phylum Streptophyta; class Pinopsida; order Cupressales; family Cupressaceae; genus Sequoia; species Sequoia sempervirens. The sequence goes on from VDFB02123118.1 coordinate 5,715, forward strand.
AAATGCTATGCCGCGCCAACCTCGCCGGGAGATCGCAAAAGCTTATCGTAAAGGGAGCTAATTTTTCGGGCGTAACTGGAGATATGGGTTTTGTCCAAAAGATTCTAAGACAACCTTAACGCCGCATTTGTGAAAAATTTGACTTCTAATTTAATTCATGCAAGGAATTTTAGTTGAGAAAATTCGTTTCCCTGAACTGACAGTTTTGGAGTAAATTTTCCAAAAAATTTAAGTAATTACGGGTTTCTCGAGGAAGCTGGCTTTGAAACAACCTCTGCTGGTGTAACCAAACCAAAAAATTTTGCTTCCACTAAGGCATTTTGCTTTAATTGAGTCTTCAACCCATAAAGTGATGTCGGTCGCTTTTGGGGCTTAAATATGGAGTTGGTGTCGCTTGCCAAGCGTCGGGCCTGAGCTACCGAAGAGATGAAGGTAAAAAGTGAAAATTTGAACAAAAATCGCCAAAATTTTCTATCTCTGGCGAAGTGGTTACTTCATTCTCAACAGGCTTCTATCTTTAGGCCCATCCGCTTTTAGGGTTTGTCACCGGCACTTCTTTGTCCCAAGATCACGCCGCCTTCGCAGTTGAGCTTACCGGGTAAGTTTATCAAATCGTGACTTTTGTTCGAAGTACGTGAAGATATAGTGCAAAAACGGCGCTTAAAGCGAGAATTGATCTTTCGATCGCGAAAATTTCGTGAAGTGCGCTCCATCTTCGAGGCCGGAATGGTTTTTTGGCCAATGCCACCTTAAGATGTTTCATCTCACATTTGTTCTAACTTCGCTAATGATCCGCCGCTAAGTGAATCTCGAAGTTGCTGAAGTAATCAACCCGGTGGTCAAACGTAATAAATCTTAGTCAAAACGTCAAAGGAAAAAGCAAAAGAGCACATTTTGAGAAAGGCGCCTAAGCTTTTCAGGCCTTTAATGCTTTCTTTCTGATGATTTCAAATATTCAATGTGTCCGTGTTACTTTCAGCTTTCCGTTGCCTATCTCCGTCAGTTCAGAGGATGACTCAGCAGCTTGCAGTGGGAGTTTTTATATTATTTTGCCGCTCTAAAATGGCTAAGTCCGAAACTAAAAGAGCAACTTTTGAAAGGGGCGCCCCTGCTTTTCACCCTCGTGATGACGCTTTTGGGGAAATGTTTCGGCAAACTGCCGCGCACGAGGTCAACGCAGTTGAACTCGGTGATCCACTCGGAAGTTGATGTCGTGGTTATGGGCGATTCGTTTTTCCCTTCGCTCGCAGAGATAGTCATACTTAAGAAATTTGATCGAAAAGTCGCGGAAAGTTTGCGCTTTTCAAAAAGGCGCTTGGATTTTTGAGCCTTTAGATGTCAATTTTATGGTTTGCAGTCTCAAGATATCTTTTGATCAGTTCTTACTGAGCTTTGCAATGCATCTGTCAGCCAGCCAATCGGAGAAGTCAGTCAACCAGTGTCAGAGGATGAACAGAGGTCCCGGCAGAGGTTTTAGCTTAAATTTTCATGAAATTTGGCTAAGTCTGGAATTCGCTTGAGAGTTCAAAATTGAATTTTCGAAAGTGAGTTGAATGGACGCCTTAACTAGAGTTCTGACTGCAGTTAGACTGAACGATTTCTGGGTTGTCATCTTCAGTTCGTATATTGGCATGTGGAGTGATCTTTCAGTTTGCATGTCGAGTTAACTAGTTTGCATGTTCAGTTAATTACCTTGCATGTTGAGTTAACTTGATTACATGTTGAGTTAACTGAAGATTATCACTGAATGTCAACTGAAGTTTACATGCATGGCGAATTTGGTTGCAATTATGAAGATTTTGGTGAAGATGGCGCTTCACTGAATGTCAACTGAAGTTCAAAAGGGACGCCATATTTTGATTTGTGAAGCATGAAGCATATTTTAGTGAAGTATGGCGAATTTGAAGTTGTTAACTTCAGTCATGAAAAGGGTCGCCATATTTAGTGTTTGAGAAGTGAAGCATGAATTGATGAAGCTACGCACTTTTCAAGGGAATGGCAACTTTAGTTCCAAAAGGGTTGCTATATTTAGATTATATTGATTAAAACATGTGAAGTTGGCGCATTCTTGAAGGCCAACTGAAGTTCCAAAAGGGTCGCTATTTTTAGCATATTTATTGCATGAAGATGGCGAATCTCATCTCATTCTTGATTGTTAACTGAAGTTATCAAATGGCACGCCTTAGTTCAAGTTTGTGAAGCTAAAGCAAGGTTGAAGATAGCGAATTCTTTATCTCAATCAAAATTGTTAACTGAAGTTATCAAAAGGGTTGCTTTAGGTCAAATTTTGTGAAGCTAAAGCAAATGTGAAGGATGGCGAACTTGATAAGGTGGCTAACTGAAGCTAAAGTCACATGGTTAAGTTTAACTGAAGACTTGAAAGGGTAACCCTAATGCATGACCACTTATTTAGCTTGTTCGAGTTTCAGTTAACTATAATGAGGTCCAATTAGAAGCCAAGCGCTATTTTAAAGCATTCTTTATTTAGTGCGAATTTTCTATGATGAAATTCTATATATTTCAAGAATGGCGTCCATTATTGCATCATCTTTTGCTCTGAAGCTTGTATTCTTTTGAGCGACCAGCAAGCTTAAGGTGATTCAGGTGTCCGTTTTCAGCGTTCTTCGAAGCAACGAGTTCAGATTGTTCAGAGGAAGTCAATTCTAGACTTTATTTCCACTTTGCATGCAGGTTTTATAAAGATTAGAAGAAGAAATTTGCAGATTTTTCAGAAGCAGACAAGCAAAACTTTCTATCTTCTGTCTTATTTCTTCTATTTCTCACCTTAGGTACTTTCTTCGCATGTCAGAGTAATTCAACACATATTCAGAATCTGATCATCTGGGTTCTCATATTTCAGCGTTTGCAACAAGACCCACTTCTTAGATTTTTTCGAGAAAATCGCCCCGTAGCCTTCATTCTGAAGCTCTGTGCCTTTTTCCGAGAATCTCTTTGCATGTGGGCTTGAATCACATTTTTTCGAGAATCCAGTTATCTGGGTTTGTTCAAAATTCAGTTGTGCACAAAACCCATGTTCCAGAAAAACTTCGAAAATTTCTTCTGTCAGAAGCTATTTTTAGCCTTGTCCAAAGTTTTTCAGAAAGTTCTTCAAGTATATTCGACTTTACAGTCAAAAGTCATCATTTGCAAAATGCAGTTCAATCTCATTGATTACAAAGTGAAATCAGTCCTTATACATAATTTCACCAAGACTTCAGATACGGACCTAAATCATGTTTATCCAATGGTCAATCTGAGCAGTTTAGAAGGTGTTAGCAGCAATTCGATGAGGAATCTTGAGCGTTCCGGGTTGCTGGCAGCGGCATCCATTCCAGTTACTATCTTCGATCTTGAGTTCGTACTTGCTTGTATTAAGCATTATGACTCGTCTTCACGACAGATCAGATCGGTTGATGGAAGAGTGGTTTGCAGCCTCAAGCCGAAGGACATAGAGAAATGTTTTGCTATTCCTCCTCGTTCAGATAACTTTACTGTTGTTCTTGAAGCTTGTGAGAAGATATGGGATGCTGATCATCAACGTTCACAGAGAAAAGTTGCTCAGAAATGGTTGACAATTCAGAAAACTAACTTGCCTAAGAAGGTTGGTCGTGGTGAATTTAAAGGGGAAGTTGCTGTTTTGATAACCTTACTCAATCGAGTTACCGGTCAATCAGATGCTAATACTTTCCGTCCATGGATGTTTTACCTGATTACCAGAATCCTTGATGGCACAGAGCGTTTTGATTGGGCTATGTTGATTAGTGATTGCTTACATCAGCAAATTACTAACTTTCTCAAGTATCACGAGTTCCATATGATATCCTATTTGGTCTACTTGGTTGCATTTCAAGGTAGCTACAGACTTCTTAAAACCAATGGTACTCTCGGTGTTCAGCGTATTCATGAGTATTATCCACAGCTAGAGTTTTCTCAATCTGAGCAGGACATCCGAGTAGTGAATGATCACTTTTCCATGAGAACCGTGAGAGATCTTGATGATGAGATGCATATTCGTATTTCAGCCGAGGCCAAATCAGCAATGGAAACTTGGGCAGATTGGTTCATACAGTTTCCTACTTTCACATACCTTCGAGTTTATGGTTATGTTGGAGAGCCTCTGATGTTGCCAAGATATCCGTCAGACAAGATTGTCTTTATGGAGTTCCTCAGGCAAATGCAACATGTTCACTTCTTTCTTCGTAGTCGTCATAAGACTGCGGCTAATTTTCCATTCACATTGGGAATTTTCACATGTGATGCGGCAACAGATGCCAGGCATATGTCTACTGAGATAGAAAGGTTCAAATTCAAGCCTTATACTGAGAGACGTTCCTATGATCCTCTCGGTCATTATGCAAATCGGTTAGAGAGAGGGATTGCACATGCGCCAGCACTTGAAGATTTTTGGGCTAATTGTGAAGATGAGTTCGAGGTTCGTCGTCGTCACTATTGTAGACTTACTGTTGGACAACTCTCTGATTACTTGTCAGAAGATGTTGATGGTCTGTCGGATGATGATGGAGAAGTTCTTCTCAATTCTTATGTTAAGGATCAAGTTGTTCGGCAGCCACTTCGCTCACCTGATTGGTATGCTAAGGAGAATACTTCTATTGAAGAGGTTTCTAGATCAATTATCAAGACTAGCAAGTTATTCTTGGAGAGTAAACGAACACGGAAGTCAGTTCCTGTAGCAGAGCCGCCAAAGGATTTCTCGTCATTGCCTTCTACTTCTAGAGCAAGACCCGGAGTTAAGGCCATTATAATACCTCCTGAAGGGGTTAAACTCAGTGGAAACATAGGGAAGAGAGCTACTCGTAAGAGGAAGCAGAAACAGATTGAGAATATTCCTGAGGTTCCAGTAGAGACAGTTATTCAGACTGAGCCTCACATCTCACCTCCTAGTTCGCCTCACGAGCAGCCTATCGACATAGATTCTGAGCCTGAGACACCAATTCAAGCAGGATCAGAGACAATTGAACCACCACAAGTTGATACATCAGGGACCGTCTCTCCGCGAATTGAGAATATTGTTCAGTCTTGTTGGCTCGAAAAGTCTTTGGGAAGATAGAGGCGTGAACCATCATACAACCTTGATTTGTCTGAATTTGGTGAGCCTTATCAGAAGAGATCAAATAAGAAAATAAAGAAACAAGTGCCCATTGAAAAGACTCCTGAATCAGAGATCGTTATTGAAGTTGCAATGCCTCCAGAGGGCAAAAGCTTAGACGAAGTCGAAGTGGGTGACTTTACATTTACTAAGGAAAATCTTGGCAGGACCACACGAGAGACAGATGTAACTCTTCTTAAGATTGTTACCAATAATCTTGAAGAGCGTATCACGGAGGATGGAGAAGATAAGGCTTTACTCAAAGCTGAAAATAGTCAACTTCGTCAATACATTTCTGATCTTGTTCATGGGAATCCAAATAAAGCACCTGTTCTTCCTCAGAGCACACCTGCAGAACAACGAAAATTGGATCAATTAGTCAGTCATGGCAGACTTTTAGACAATTGGATTGAAAGTTTAGTTGCTGCTGGTAAAACTCTTCTTGCAGATTTGTATCAGTTGAGGAGTGAGGCACATAAACTCCGTCAGGGTATTCAGTTGCTGGATATTGCAGTTGCAGAGAGTTTGGCAAAGGATCGTGTTCTTGTATCTCAGTTATCAGTTGCATGCGATGCTTTGGAGGAGGTTGAAGATCAAGATAAAGTTTTCACTTGGAGAGAGCAGCATCTTCTCAGAACAGAAATTTGTCAGAAGATTTCTTCTAAGTTATTTTCACTCAAGGATGACGTGGTTGGAGTACTTGCACTTGTCAGTGGCTTCGTTGTTCAGATTCCGTGTCATTATCTTCTTGAAGATGGCACGTATGTCGAGTTGGAAAAAGTTCAAGCAGAGTTCAAGAAGCTGATTTGTGACAGCCTTGAAGGTGAACCTATGGCGCCTAAATTAGAGAATGTTTCAGTAATTGCAGCCAGTTTGAGAAAGGCGACTGAAGAATGTAAAGATGGTGTGCACACAATTACCGAAAGTGGCAGAGAACTAAAGAAACAGACTGTTATTTTTAGCAGCATCAAAGTGCCAGATGACATAGAGATCGATGAGTTCTTGGTCGAAGTGTTAGAACCGAGTTGACGTAGGTGATATGTCAGGTTAGGCGTGGAAGTTAGTTCGAGGTTGAGTCGTGGCGCAGCAGATTAACGACTTCGATCTTGATTCACCTAGCGGAAGCAACACATGCTTATCTCATCGCGGAATTATCAACCGCAGGGGAGTTAGGGTTAGGGTTTCCAGTTAACTGAAGGTAGTGGCCAGTTAACTTTGCTTTAAATAAGGACGTGCATGCTTGCACATGGTCCATTTTAGGTTAGATGTTTCAGTTAACTGGGGGTAGCTTTCCAGTTAATTGTATAGTTTACTTCATTAGGGTTAGGCGCATATCTTGCATGCATTGCAAGAACTGTAGTAAACTCAAGGTGATTTTAGGGTTACCTACACCTTGATGTATATAAATAAGAGCTTTTGCTCATTTGTAAATAACTTTTGCTAGAGAGAGAAATATATGCTGCGCCTACCTTGCCCTCAATATTACTCTTTTGGTATTTGTTCATGTGTCTTCGCTATTGCAATTAATTGTTATGCCACATAGGGTTTCAAGAGATTGTAATGGTGGATTCTTTCCATAGTTTAGATAAATCTGTCTTGTGAATCTTTTATTGTTATGATCAAACGTTATGCCACACAGGGTTTCATAAGATTGTAATGATAAAGCTGTTTTGTGAAGTATTTACTATGTTGATCGAGTGTTATGCCACATAGGGTTTCATAAAGTTGTCATGGTAAATCTTCTCTTAGTTTAGATAAATCTGTTTTGTGAATCTTTTATCATTACGATCGAGTGTTATGCCACACAGGGTTTCATAAGATTTTGATGATAAAGCTGTTTTGCGAGTATTTACTATGCTGATTGAATGTTATGCCACATAGGGTTTCATAAGATTGTCATTGTGAATTCTCAAATCTGTTTAGTGCCTAATAAACTTGTTCAGATTGAGATAATAGTTGCGCCACCTTGCCTTCAAGTAGAGAATCTGAATGCGTTTATCGTCTGATAGTCATAACCTTGCTCCGTTTTCTCATGCTCTGATTTTCTTGAGGAAACTGGATAGAATTAAGTTGTAGTTAGTGAATCTGCGAAACCAGAGAAAATTCTCAGCTGCAACGTATATAGTTTTCGAGAAAGCCTTGTACCTCTACAGCTGAAACAAAAAGACAGGAATTAGTTTAGTTTATTTCCCTTTGCAGGTATTTTTGTAAAGCACAACGAGGGAGCTTCCCCTTCTAATTTGAAGAGCACTCATTGCGTAGTGTACATAGGCTGTTCGTAGCAACTCTTACTCCAGAGGTGTTAGTTGTTACGCCAACAAACCCAAATGATTTGTTTTGTCAAAATCTGCCAATTCTTCAAACATGCGAAAGAATTTAAGATGAGAAGTAGAAGAATTTAAGACAAAAGAATGAGGTTTTGATGCTTTTCTTCTGTTAAAATCGCCACTCTGCCTTGAATTCTACTGATGAATCTTGGATTTGTACCTGTAAAAGAATGTTTTTGATGCCTTTTCCATTGATTGTTGATGAGAAATTCGCCCAACTCTGAAAGAAATTCGCCTTTGCTCTAAAGAATTACGGATTTGCTCAAGCTATGTGAATGAAATATGACGCCATACTTGAATTAATAGAGCAAAATCGAGCCATAAAAGCATGACTGCAAGAATAGAACCCTCGACTGAAATAGAATGCTTCTGATTGGACCCCCTCCAATTGAACTGAGACTGACTTGAAGTCCGGAATAAAATAATAATAAAAATATTCATCATGCAATTTTGAAAATCCAGCACAAAGAGGCGCCAATTTGAGAAAATCGCCATTTAATGCTCTGACATGCAAAATAAATATTTAATATTATTTAATTCAATTGACAAACCACGTGAAGCTCTTGGACTCATCCGGAAAACTTCATTGATTTTGAAAAGTCCTCATTTGTCCTCATAGGCGTCCATTTGCTCAAGATATTACGTTTTTTACTAACTTCCTACTTTGTAGCTGACTACAAAGTTACAACTGACCATATTCAATGCTAATTTTCGGGTGACCAGATGATGTTGAGGCCGAACAAGAATATTCATCACAAAGCCTGCAGAGCAAGGAAGAAATGTCTACTAGGAGTCATCACTGCTAAAATCAACGTTTAACAGCTCAAAAAATTAGGCGCCTTTGATTAAATTGATTTCACGACATCAGACTGCCATTTCTCCATACTGCCATCTGACACTTCAAACGGCTGCTGACGATGAACGGTGAACCCTGCTAACTGGATGATAGGCTCACTACATGACTAGAAGTATTCTGCATCCAACGAATATACGTAAGGCACCTGAAAGCTGTATTAAGGACCCCAAAAGCAAGGGTGCCCTACCCTGAAAAGGCTCAAACACCATTTTGACAAAAGTACAACTCTCAACCAAATGCCCATCTTTGACCTCTGATATCGGGAGTTGGATTGACCTGATTCGCGCACCGTCCGTCTCAACACGTAGCTAGAAGGACCTACGAGAGATGTCTCTGGAGGCGACAAAGCAAGAAAACTGCTTCTAAGACCTCAAAAGAAGGAAACCTTTCCCAAAGATGAAATATCTGACCAAACTTGGCCATTTTCAAGTTATCTTCATTTTTCAATGGCTGCAAAGACCTCGCTTTATCTGGCTTACTTAAATCCCGAGGCGGCAATTTGGGCTGGATTGGATAGGCTGGATGAATTACGCACAAGTCCACGTGTAGAAGACTTTGAGAAAGCTAATAACTATCGGCCAGACCTAAAAATTTGAAGCCACAGCCTATAAGAGCTGATGTATGTTTTCCCGCATTCCTCCACACGCTAATTCACGTGCGATAGAATCTACGCCCGCGATCCACTAGGAAAATGTCCAGTTAATGAGTTGGCCCGAGATTGCATTCGCGAAAGCGGGACTAGAGTAACCTGAATGTCGGGGAAGACCTTGTCTGCAATCTTATTCATCTCGGGGTCATTTTGGAGGCGCTGACTTCTGAGAGCGTAGTTTTACCAATAGGGGCTAGCACTTTGTGATGTGAAGTCTCACCGGCGGCTCATCTTACGTCTTGTGCGAGACTCACGGGTCACCGGATAATGCGCATTCGATGCTTCGTCGGATAGCCAGACTAGTCGTGAAGAGATTAACTGCATCAGCAGGCAGGAATGACAGAAACTAGCCCCTCTTTAAGAAGGGCACCCTTGAGCTACAGGGGCGCAATTTTGCTTTTGCCTGAGAAATCCTCATAAATTGATCACTGAAATCTTTGTCTTGGCCACTGAAATGATCATGCAAAGGTATAATCACATTGTGAAATGCTCCTCCATCGTGAAATGCTTTGTTAGAATCCACGGTCGGGTTAGATCAATAGATACACTTTTGATTGGCCGCAGCCTTTGCCCGAAAACTCCATGCTTGATATTACCTTTTAAAAACTATGACTGTATCATTTTTAGCAAAGGTTTAGACTCTTTTTCAAAGCGAAAATACCTTAGTGAAGCAAAAATTTGGTTAGAGATTTTACAACAAAGTACCGGTTTGAATTAAAACTCATTCTTGGAGAAACCGAAGACCGGCCCGGTACCAATCAATCCTCTCGCCTGAAACACGAGGCTTGCTTAAAGGCCATACAAAGCGCTTCTTCAATGCGCGAGCGTGAGGACTCCTTCCCGCGGAGACCTCAAATCCATCCCGGGGCACCCATGCTGGGCCTGGGCGCAGGACTTTCGGATTGCATCATTCTTGCCGAGGATAGATTGATACTCTTCAGCCATAGCATCTCTCCATACTTGCTGTCTTGAAGCTTCCTCAACACTGGAAGGCTTAGATTCAATCATTTGACTCATCAATGCAACATAGCTTGAAAAATTCTGTGGTCTTTTACTTTCTCTGAATGTTCCTCTAGGGCTGGAAACCATGAGTAGCGAGGCCGGGGGCCTTTGACTCCCGATTCCGGCTGAAGGCGACTTCGGCTGGCCCGGGACAAGCGACTCCGGTTAGCCGGACACGTATGAGCAGCGGCAAAAATGAAAAAAAAAGTTGAAAAACCCTAGAAATTTAGAGATTTTTAAGGATTCAAAACTTGTTTCAAGCACCCTTATTGAATACAACACAAATAAAAGCAAATTTGATCCACGTATGGTATACAGCGATTACATAAGTACTTAAAATTTTACATTAGCCAATTTAGCGTTCTTTGAAGGAAATAACATACTTAGATATATAAAATTAGTCAAATGTATACAAAACTCATGGAATATGAAATCCATGACATCAAATGTTCCATACAAATATGAAATATGAAATATGACATCAAATCAAAATGTTCTATGACTCTGCATCCTTCCTACGAAGGCGTCTAAAGGGCCTGGATGATGTTGCAGCTGCAGCCATAGTCTCTGCCTGTGTCTGTCTCTCCATGCCACGCTCACCAATAGCATCTATGCCTCCTCGTGCTCTAGCCTCCTCCTCAGCCATGGCTACAACCTCGGCCTCTCTCTCTGCCTGGTCCACCCAATCAAGGTCCTCATCACTAAAGACTGCATCTGTAGCCTCAGTGGTCCACTCAGACTGTGGATCAACCTCGTCTAGATTGATCGGGGTTTTGTCATGGTCAAAAAGCTTCCTGTATCTGAGCCGAAGATTGTAATGAACATATACCAAGTCGTTCATCCTCTCCACTATCAATCTATTGCGCTTCTTGGAGTGTATGTGCTCAAACATACTCCAATTGCGCTCACAACCAGATGAACTGCATGGCTGGCTCAATATACGAATGGCAATATTTTGCAGGTTCGGTGTATCAGAACCAAACATATTCCACCAGCTATCTGAGATGAGAAAAAGAAACAAAATCAATCTCATTTCAAGTTTCAAGTTCAAGTTCAACATTTAATAATAAATTATAATATAAAAAGATGAAAATTATGCCCTTAAATATATTTTTACGGTAGGCAATGTTTGTCCTATTTATCTTTGCACATTTGGCCGTGCAAAGAAGTCTCGTACTTAGTGAAGGCATCTATCTCTACCACACATTAGTAACAGCGGTAACGTAAATCCAATATTTGTGTGAGCCCACTAAGAATTTCTCTATCTCGCGGTCAGCGGGTGGAATTGGAAATGGGATTAGGGAAACGTAGGCTGCATGAGGATGAGCCTATAGGGGATTTGGTTTTGCCATCTCCTATCAATGATATCCCAAATGGGACAATACTTCTCCTCCAACTCCATGGAGCCCCGGTCTAATACGGCCTCTTTGGCCCTATCCATGCCCTCGCTATGTAGCCATTACTTGAGGGCTTCTCCCCATCTGGCTTTCATTGGGAGGAGAACAGCAAAGGAGACTCGATAAAGCGCAAAGTGCAAACATGTTGCACAAAATAAAGAAGTGTGAATGAAAATAAACAAATAAAAGTAAGATATGATTAAGAGTAGAACATAATAAAAATTAAATTTTAACTTCACAATCCTAAGTCCATTGGTGTCCAAAACTTTCGTAAAGTAATCAGCCAATCCAGGTGCTTGTGCCAGAAAGGATGAGGAAGACCACTCCTCACTAGTAAACATGCGCCTCAAAGCTGCCCTTGACCGAATCAAGGATTGCATCGTGATAAAATTTGTTGCAAACCTGGTGATGCCAGGACGAGACAACTCCCTCAACCCCATGTATTGCCTCATAAGGTTAAGCACCCATGTGTGGTTGTATACAAATTTGCAAACATTTTTTGCTGCTTCCACACATGTTTTGATCCATGGGAGCTTCCCAAGATCCTCCAACATGAGGTCAATGCAATGGGCGGCACATGGAGTCCAAAATATAGTAGGGTGCCTCTCCATCAATAGTCTACCAGCAGCAACATAATTTGCTGCATTGTCTGTCACCACTTGCACTACATTTTCTTCCCCCACATCAGCTATCACGTCCTCTATAGCCTCACACAGGTATGTGGCATTTTTGATTTGGCCAGAAGCATCAATGGACTTAATGAAGACGGTGTCACCTGAAAAAAAAAGCAAAACCAATTATTCAATAAATTAAAAAACATAAATCCGCCATATTAAATTATGTGATTCACTAAATAAAATTCAAATTCCAATGCATTGAAGGAAGTACAATTACCTCAGGAGGAAACTAGGAAATTAAGCAACATCCTATTTCTCCTATCAGTCCAACCATCAGTCATGATGGTGCAACCAATCATGCTCCACTGCTTGCGTTGCTCCTCTAATTGTGCTTTCACATCTGCCACCTTTTGAGTCAAAAGTGGGCCCTTTAATTCATCTTCACTAGGGGCTTTGAACCCCGCCCCACATATAGTTATCGCATCAACCATGTTTTGCTAGAAAGGTGACCTATAACATGTCATAAATAAATTGATAAGTTGCATAAGTATTGTAAAATTTGAATTCGATAATGAGATAATGAGATACATCTAGATTCTAAAATTTAAATATAAATTTTAAAACAATTAAACGAAAAAAAATTACCTGGCTACATGGAAGGGAATGGTGCAGTAGTACCAAAAGTCTGCAATTTCCTTTTTGGCTGCATCATGTGCGTCCTTGTTCCAACCCATGCTCTCAAGCGACGGTTGGGAACCAGGGGTAGTGCGTGGTACAAAATATGAGTCCACCCTAGATTTACGAACTCTAGGGCCAATGCTAACACTGCCACTACCACTAGCAGTAGCACCGCCACCAGCACTAGGAGTACGCATAGGCATTGCTGATGCAGAAACAGAAGCACTACCACAAGCACTAGCACTAGGACGGTATGGAGGCATGGAAGAAGCATCTCCAACAGCACCAAGTCCCTGTCCAACTCCAACACTCAACAACTCCTGCTTCTGTTTCTTTTTCAATTCTTTTTGCATTTCAAAAGTTTCTAATTGCACCTATACTTCACGAACAACCTCAGGAGGTGCTATAGGGCAACCCACTGCATCATGGGCGGGTATGCGTGCAAGATGATATTTTAATCGATTTATGCCTCCATGATATATTGTTTTGCAATAGAAACATTTGGCGTCTCCTTTTTTCATTCCGGGAAAGATTTCAGCATGTTTCCAAGCAGGGTCTTTTCTGACTGGGGTATGAGACATTGTGAAAATAAAAATATGGTATGATTTGCAAATGAATGTGGCTGCACAAAATAGGGTTTCTAAAATTATTTAAGTTGCAAGTAGGGTTTGTAAAAAAAATATGCAAACTCAAAAGAATAGTGATTTTACAAATTACAATGAAATATTTGTTAAAAAAACACAAAAAAATCAATTAAAATCGAACTTACCTCTTAGATTTAGCTTGGAATGCAATAGAAACTCCTCCAAATCACTGGTAATGAGCTTTCAATGCACCTCCTTGCTGGTATGAAGCTCCCCAAATGATATATGCCATTGGATTTGTCTTCAACAAGTTGTTGGCTGCCCTCTCTTCTCCTCCTATTTTTCTTCACAACTCTCTCTTCTCCTCCTATTTTGCCAAATGAATGAAATGAGTGCCCTTTTAGGGCGAAATAGAAGATATAAATAAAAAAAAGATTAAAAAAATGTTGTGTTTTAATTGTTTTT
>VDFB02123120.1:0-17252 GCA_007258455.2 Sequoia sempervirens
AAGAGTGAAAACACTATTGTGAAGAATCTAATGGATGCTTATGAGAGTGTGGGTAATACCTCACACTCAAAGGATAGTAATGTCACCCGACGTGCCATTATATCGACTTTGGTAAGTTATCAAACAAAGAGATCTCATCTCATTAAAAAGACAAGTGAACAAATGGGAATTAGTAGAATTTTTTTATCAAAAGCCGTTCAAAGGCGGCAAAGAATTGAGCGCACTGATTCAAATGAATTATGGGAATTCTCAAGAAGATTGCCACATAAAGATAAAAAAGTTGTTGAAGCATTGAGAACACTAATTGAAGATTGTTGGAAAAATAATACAAGGCCATCTCGAATCAAAGGGATGTCATAAGAAGAAGAATCATTAGTCAAAACCATGAGCCACATCCAAAGCATTTTTTGGATACGACTCAAACCCAATTTTTTCGTAAATTTCAAAATGCTTATCCTCAAATTAGTATTTCTCAAAGATTTTTTGAAATGCTTAAACCTTTTTATGTCAAGAAAAATCACACACACACTACTTGTTGTTGTAGACTACATATTGAATTCGCTAACCATTATGATGTTTATCATTCTATATGTTTAGATTTGCATACAAACGATGTTTTGTAGGATTGTGGCTTAGAAGCCCCACCAAAATCTTCAAGAGAGTTCTTATCAAAATTTTTATGTCAAATAGAGGATGGCCAAATATTCTACAGGACAACATGCTTGGATGGTTCATGCAAGCATTGTGGTGGCTTTCAACGAATGCCAATATGTCAACATATGGAAAGCACATATGAGGTGGGACATAAATTAGTAGATTTCAGGAAGCATAAAACAATGTCATATGCTACAAAAGATGGGTATCAAGCAAAAAGGTATAATTTGGTTATTGAGAAGATTCCAGTGTATCAGTTTATGTCCATGTTTTGTGAGAATCTAGTGTATGAGTATGCAAGGAATACCCATAGAGCCTGATGGCTGGACATGTAATTCAAGCTATGCAAGGACACCTTTCTAGTTGGAAACATAGTATTAGTGGTTGAATTTGTAGAGAACTACACTCTACAACCACAGTGTGAGGTGTAGTCACAGTATTACAACTCCACATAGGTTTCAATATTTGTGTACATAACATTCATTCATGCAGATGATAGTACAGAGGACCAAAGGAAGGTATTGAGGGAGTATCAATTTTATATTAGTGATGATCACACACATTCTCCAGAGTTTGTACAAGGTTGCTTCTAGATGTTCTATAGTGATTTGGCTTGGAGGGGCATACCATACGGTCGACATATAATATGGTTAGATAACTGTGCAACACAGTTCAAGAACACATGCATGTTCTACTGATTGTGCAGGATGCATCTCACTACAGGTGTTCAACATATGTGGAACTTTTATGAGGTTGGGCATGGAAAGGGGGAGCATGATGGTGCAGAAGCATACATGAAAAAATCATTAGAACGAGAAGAGTTAAAGTATAAGGACAATGCAAAGTTGACAGATGCAAGTTCAATTGTTGAGTGGTGTAATGCTTCGATGGGTCTAGGTAATGAAGGTACATCTTCAGTTCATATATTTTTTTGGTTGATGGATGATACTAACATTGCACCACATGAGGATTTTTGTACACTAACAGGATCAAGTGAGCTACACTCTTTCCTTAGCTCAAATGCAAGTTCATGGAGTATCGATACACATAAGATGGCATGCTTTTGTTATTCATGTACAATGCAAGCTTGGAATGATTGTGAGTTAGGGGAGTGGGTTGAAAAATGGTTGACAAGTTATCTTAGCCCACTTCACACATATTTCCCTCTAATGAAATTGGAACTAACACAGATGGAATCATCGGTCGACTTTGACCGAATTATCGAATCCTAGTTCAACTAGGTAATATATCTACTTGCTTAGTTTTTGAAATTCCATATTGTTATCTTACTTTGTACTGTATTCATAATGTTGACTAATTTCAAGTGATTTTCTGCACATATCAATGTAGGGCATGTTTATGCAGTTATTGTAGATGAAGAAAATGAAGAGGGAACATACTATTACTTGTGTTGTTGTGTTGAAGCCAAAAAGAAATTGGAAGCCCCAACTATAGATGGAGAAAACATTGAATACCCTACAGGCTCAGTTGTTGTTACCAGAATGTGGCTTAGAAGGTACCCACATAAGAGTGTTAAACATTGGTTATTTGAGGACTTTGACACGCATCATAAGATTCTTGATTACTCAAACCTTCTTGTGGCATCCAATGTTAATTTGAGCAAATGTGGGGGTATACCTTTGAACAATACCTTATGGAAGGTCTGTGAGTTTGACCATGAGGCAATACTTGACACAATAAAGAGTAGAGAAGATTCAGATGGTTCATTGGATTAATTTGTAAATATATGCACAATGGTTCTTATTAATTTATACTTGTATCCATGTTAATTTGTTTGATTCCAATGATATCATGTATTATTTTAATTTGTGTATCTGTAAGTAACCTGGTAAACATTGATTGGTGTCCCCTTGTAGAAAATGCAGATTTATGAGCCATCCAAGAGAATCTCAGGCATAAAAGCAATGCAACATCCCTATTTTGATGATCTTGACAAATCTCAATTATGATTTTCATCCATTACAAAAGTGTGTGTGAAGCTTGGTGAGGGAATTTCAAGTTATTCATTTGAAGTTAACCTTATCATGAGCACCTATGATGTAGACATTATAGGAGCATCTCAAATATCAAGATATTCTAGATTCATGAGAGGTGTTGTGTGCAATAGGTATCTTGGAACTCACAGTGAAGATGTATGACCAAGAGTGACTAAGCTGATAGACTGCCATGCCTATTTGTAAGTTCCTTCCATCTATTTTCATTTCATTTCCATTTTGGATGAGTTGTTTCTTTTTATTCTTTTACTTTGCGTTCATCTGTAACTAAACTACTAAAAATTGATTTGTCTCTCCTTGCAGAAAATGTTGATTTTTGATCCATCAAAGAGAATCTCAGCCAAAAAATCAATGCAACATCCTTATTTTGATGATCTTGATAAATCTCAATTCTAATTTGAAGCCATTATAAAAGAGTGTGTGAAGCTTTGCGAGGGAATCTCAAGTTACTCATTTGAACTTAACCTCTAAATGAGAACCTATGATGTAGACATTATAAGAAAATATCGAATGTATGAGTGAAATTGTAAAAAATCTGTGAGAATAGACTACCTAAGGCACTATAATGAGATTTGTACTTGTAATGAAATTTATTGAAATATTGAAATTTGGTGCAGGGGCACCAAGGTTATTGAACAAATTTGGTTCATGAAATTATTTTAAGTTAGTAAATTGTGCTTTGAGTAAATTGTCAATTGAATAAGGCACTATTACATGGTCAATTGATTTATAATGTAATAAGTCATGTTAGTTACAAGCTCAACAGTTAGGCATGATTGGAAAGATGTAAAATCATTTGTAAAGGCGAGATTTAAAGCCTCTTGAAGGCTCAAACAAAATGTAATTTTCGAGCAGGAGCACCTAGTCTCCTAGTTGCAAATTTTCACTTTTTGAAGGTTGATAGGTGGTCAATAGATTAGATTAAGGTATTTTGTGTTTATTTATGCCAAATAAGGTCAATCAAGACCATTTAAGGTGTATTAGGGTGAGTTTTTGAGTCTCTGTGGTCAAATGTGCAAAAAAATGCATTCTTGCTACAAAATTGTCAATATTTGAATTTGTAGCATTTTGAAGGAAAATATTTGAATTTGGTTATAAATGTGCAAGAATGAGGTCTAAGAGTTTGATATACCATTTAGAGAGCTTGGTTTTCATGGAGTTCCTTTCAAATCCTATGCTTTTATTGTTCCTACGGTAAACTGTTTGATAGAGTTGGTGGAATTACCTTTCTTAGTAATCACTATTAGTTCAAGATTGAGATTGTTAACCATGAGGGTAGATGAGAGAGATGATATCATGTATCAAAAAATTAAGCATGCATTCTTCCAGCCAACAAAGAAGGAGATGATTAGTTTGCTTCATTTTCATTTGCATAACCATATCAAGGCATGGGAACCAAGAAGACCAAGGATGTCGAGTTTTATGTGGAGGTAATGGATGTGGTCCAAAATTTAGGAGGGGAAAGAAGGTCAATGTGATTTTAAACCTTGAGAGAGTATGACTTGGGAAAAAGGAATTTGATATGGCTATTATTTTGAAATACTTCAAGTGGGATATACTCTGCATTAATGCCATTCCTCAATCTTCTCTTGATGGCATGAAGGAATGGTGAACTCCATGGATATAAAGTATTATGAAAGTGGAAATGAACTTGAACTAGTGGCCAATTTATTGAAGATGGTGGTTGGGAATTTTTGAATATGGAAGCTAGTGATTCTGATTATGATAATTCAGAAGAGTCAGAAAAAGTATATATGAGTTCCCTCTAATGTAGAAGAGGAATCAAAATTAGATTTCATGCAGCCACCATCAAGAGTGTTACAAGCCAACAAGATGGAGGGAATTCTTATATAAGGATAATTTTCAATGTTGTAGGTACTAGCTTTAATACCAACTACAATGGAAACATTGAAATTCCCTAGCAGTATTTATCTTGAGGAAATTTCCTTTAGATGCAAGGATTCAAAGAACATCAACCACATGTGGTACAAATTATTAAATCCCAGAGATGATTTGTAGCAATGAAAGAGTCTGAAAAGGAAGAGAGAGCAACACTGGTGACTCAGTAGAGACTTCAACTTTCAAAACAAAGTCAATTAGGCTGGAAGACGTGTGGATCGGGCTAGCATTTGGTGGAAGAGGAAGAAAGATGACTGGAAATATGGAGGCCCACCATACTAGATTTTAGTATTCAACCATGAGAGTAGATGAGAGAGTTGATATCATGTATCAAAACATTAAGCATGCATTCTTCTAGCCAGCGAAGAAGGAGATGATTACTTTGCTTCATTTTCATTTGCATAACCATATCAAGGCACGGGAACCAAGAAGACCAAGGATTCTAAGTTTTATGTGGAGGTAATGGATGCGGTCCAAACTTTAGGAGGGACAAGAAGGTCAATGTATGATTGGTGTAGGAGCACCATTTAGTAGGTTTTGTTCATCAAGGCAAATAAGGAGTAGAATATAGGATTTTGAGATTTGTATTAAAATAAGGTATATGAGACCATTCTATTAAGTATTTAGTCATATTTGAGCTGTATTAGGTGTTTAGGAGGTTGGGTTTTTCAAAAAGTGCAAAATATTTAAAAATTGCAAAAATGTGCAAAATTTGCAAACTCAAACGTTGTAAAATTGCAAAATTTGCATTATGGAGGGAATGTGAAGAGTCAAACCAGTTCAAAGGTCAGTTAGGAAGGTGAATCTATTTTTAATTGGTGGGAAATAGTTTAAAAACATGGAGAAATCAAATTGAAGGTTAGATTTTGTGATTTGAAGAAGGAAAAATAATAAAACTTTGAATTTTCTAGAATTTTTTGTATTTTCAGTTGTAGCA
Source organism: Sequoia sempervirens (assembly GCA_007258455.2). NCBI lineage: Eukaryota > Viridiplantae > Streptophyta > Pinopsida > Cupressales > Cupressaceae > Sequoia > Sequoia sempervirens. Next base: position 5,506 of record VDFB02123120.1, read on the forward strand.
GTAGATTGTACAACCTGTATTTCAATTATTTGATCCAGATTTGTTGATATTTTCATATTAGATGGAGTTACCTTTCTTTTTAATCCATTTATAAGGTTTTCCATAATGTTTTGTGCATTTTATCATCAATTTACTAAAACCGGCTTGAACTTGTACATTTGAAGGTTTTGAGTCAATAAAAAAGGCTTTTTGATCCATTCCTCTTTCTGTAGCCTCTGTAACTTGAGGAATGGGTATGAAATAAAATTATTAAGGTGTGGGAATGATGTGTTAGTGTTGGGGAGGTCCGAAAGTGAGATGGGTGTGAAACCCATGTGTGTAAAAGTGAGTTTTCTTTAAGAAAAATGGTGGTTTTGAAGAGTCAAATTGTGTTTTTATGTAGGGAAGCATTATTTTATGGTTGTTTGAGCTTGTGAAGGATATCAAAAATTTTTTTGAGTAATTTTTAGGTTGTGGTTATCTTTGGAAGTATCATTTTCAATAAACTCGTAGGGTTTAGGCTACAATAGAGGGTTTTGTGGTTTACCCATTGTACGGTGGTATAACTGAGATCTGATTGTGGATTTTGAAGTTTTGAAACCTCAGAATTGATGCCTCAAGATTTGGTAAGGTTTGGATAAGTCTAGAGTATAGACCTTTTGTTCAACCAGATTGATCCCTTAAGGGTCCAAAGAGAAAAATGGCTGCAAACTTCAGTATGAGGTTACTCAAACATCGTGATGCTTAGAAACTTATCATCTAATCCTATAGGATCATGTTGGGCCCTCTAAAAATAACCTCTCTCAATTTTGTTATCTCTAGTGGCTCCTTTCTCAGGGTGTCTAGTTTTAGTTGATGGAAAAGTGTCAAAATGCAAGCAAAGCTGGGAAAGTTGCAAGGTGGTGTAACTTTCGCTTTTACAATTCATGTGACCAAATAGACTATTCCAACACGTCTGAATAGAAATTTTTATGCTACGCATGGTCCTCTTTCACACCCAAACACACAGAATCGCTCCGAGCTACGTTCAACAAAATCGATCCATTAAGGGTTCAAAGGGAAAAATGGCTACAAACTTTAGTATGAGGTTACTCAGACATCGCGGATGCTTTAGAAAATTATCGCTTGATATTATGGGGATTGCATTGGGCCCCTCTACAATAACCTCTCTCACTTTCATTATCTCAAAGTTTTCCGCATGCTTCCAAGGCTTTTAGTTGATGGAAAAAGTGTGAAATGGAAGGTGGAGTTGCAAAGTGGTTCAAATTTCGCCTTGCAACTTCATGTATTCTAAAACAGACTATTCCCAATGCATTCGAATAGGCAGCTTCACACTAGAATGGTCTTTCACACTAAAACACGGGAACGCCTGAAAGCTATATTCCCAACGTGACCGGGTCCCTTAAGGGTCCAAAGGAAAAATGGCTACAAACTTTAGCATTACGAGGTTACCGCATTAATCGACATTTAGAAACTTTGTTTGATCCCATAGATCAGGCTAAGCCCTCTACACAACCTCTCCATTTTGTTATCTCAAGTGGTTTTCGTATGCAGTTTTCTACTTGATGGAAAGTGCCAAATGGAAGTAGTGAACAATTACAAGTGGTGCAAATTTCACGTTCTCGCGAATCCCCAGGGACTCAAATAGACCATTCTAATGCATTTGAATAGGAATTACGCTTAGGCATGGTCCTCTTCCAAACATGCATAATCGCCTGAGCTACATTCAACCGGATCGATCCCTTTAAGGGTTTGAGTGTAGTATGTTGAAATAGGCCATTCCACCTATTCTCCAAAATGTGGTCTTGGGTGATATGGGCCTCGATGTAAGTAGGATAGGGAGTAGGAATACAAAAATAGCATTAGTAAGGGCATTGGAAGAGATTACTAACATTTCCCCTGTTGAAAATTCAAAATTGAGGCCCCTTAAAAGCAAGGCTAGAAGAGGTGAAAAGAAGAAATTTCTTGAAAATAAGTTAGAATAGGTTGGAAATAGGGTAAGATTGTGGAGTTTGATGTGTTCAAAAGGTCTACAAGGATAGGGGAGGTCAAAAGTATGTTATGGCATGACATGCCCTAGTAGGGAAAATAGGGGTTTTGAATGAAAAAGAGAGGTTTGAGGGAGTAAACGTGGGTAAAGTCAAGGGGAAACATAATTTGGTGGTCAATTAATTTTGTATAGGAAGAATGAAGAGTGTTGGAATAGGTTTTGAGGTTCAGGTTCAGGGGTTCGGTTCGCCGGTTTGGCCAATTTTTTTTGGAGGGGGGTTCAGTTCATTTTGGGTTCATTGGTACAAAAAACATGTAAAAACAAACTATATATCTATGCAACCTAGAAGCATGAATTAGGATTAGAATATCACATATCATAATATAAACAAAAAAAATTACCATAAAATTGAATGCCATTTAAAACAACAAAATTGGCCAAAAAAAAGTGTTTATAACCTACAAAAAAAAGTGAATAAAATAACACTGATTTTTGCATGAAAAAAAACCATGAGACCATAGATTGTTGCTTACTATTATGCTTTGATAGATTTTTTCCAAGCATCCATAGCTTGTTCGAAGTACTTTTTTAGGCTTTTAGCCATAGCCGGTAATAAGGCGCTTGAATCTGTTTTGATAAAATGCTTTGGGAGACATGTATGAAAATGTGGTAGCATAGACAAGGTAGTGAACCGTTGCAAATGCCTCAAAAGAAGGTGGTTCTCATGGTGATGGAATGGCATGATCTAATGCCATGACAAGAAAAATTGCTATGGATTGTTAAGTGGCATTCCATCACCACTAAGACCACATTTCTTTTTGAGGCTTTTTTTTCAAACAGCTTCTGCTCCTTGTCTATGCTATTGCTTATTATTATGCTTTGATAGATTTTTTTCCAAGCATCTCATAGCTTGTTTGAAGCACCTATTTTACTTTATTTTAACAGCAACAAGGAGGAACTATTTGATAAACGTTTTGGCAGGTAAACATGTATGAAAGGGTCGTAGGAAGCATAGACAAGGAAGTGAACTATTTGAAGTCTGGCTCCTCAAAGAAATGTGGTTCAGAGGATGGAATCTACGACAATCCATAGCAATTTGCTTTGTCATGGAATTCCACCAGCGAGACTACATTTCTTTGAGACATTTTTTTTCAAACAACATTGCCTTGTCTATGCTATTGCTTACTATTATGCTATGATAGATTTTTTTCCAAGCATCCATAGCTTCTGTCTCGAAAGCACTTGTTTTAGATTTTAGCCATAGCAGCAAAGGCAATGAATTGTTTGATAAAATGCTTTGATAGACATGCATGAAAATAAAGAAAGATAGAGGACTAATAATGAGGGTCTGACAGTGGAATTCCATGACAATCAAAATAATTTGATTGTCATGGAATTCCATCACCATGAGACCTCATTTATTTGAGGCATTTTTTCAAAGAGTTCACTGCCTTGTCTATGATATTGCTTACTATTTTTCTTTTGATAGAGTTTTTCCAAGCATCCATAGCTTGTTCGGAAGCACCTGTTTTAGGCTTTTAGCCATAGCAACAAGGTAGTGAACTATTTGAAAAAATTCTTTGGTAGACATGTATCAAAAATGTGGTAGTATAGACATGGCAGTGAACTATTTGAAAAGACGCCTCAAAGAAATGTGGTCTCATAGAATCCCATGACAAGAAAATGGAATTGGCAGCTGCTCCTAGTTATTAGTTATTCAATGTGAAGTAATTGCATAACTGCTTAAGTTGACTTTGTAAAAACTATATTGTAATTGAAATTTTGTCATCTATCAACATCTAGTTATTAGTTATGCAATGTGAAGCAATGCTTTGAGTTTCAAAGATGTGCAATGCAATGTAATCAATGATATGAATATAAACTACAAAAATCTATTTTTTACAATTTATTAGTTAAACGCTTTATTTTATTTGCTGTCTATATCTCTATGCTATGGAAATTCCTTTAAATTTTAAATTTTAAATTTTTTATCTCTTGTTCTACTTTTTTTAACCTTTTAAATCTAATTTTTTTTGATTTTTCTAGACTTTTCCTACCTCTTTTTCAAAAATCTTATACTTTTTGGTTTGCCAATTTTTTCCCCAAAAGATTTTTGCTGCTATGGTATGAACACATATCTTTTTGTAATATCAAGGATACTTTTTGAAACTTCCGTGCATTGCTAATCTAAAAGGAAAAGTCTTTTGCCTAATCTATGTGCAACCATGCTTTTGACATTGTCAAAAAGAGCAAAACTTCCTAAATGATGCGAAGGAATGGCCCCAAGCAGTTCTAACTCTTTGCATGAGAGAAGAGAGATGTTGGGGAGTACATCAAGCCAGTGAGAAAAAAAGTGTAATGTGTTTTAGTTTGTAGTATTCCTCTGTTTCTCTATAGATGTGTGATAAATTCTCAGTTCAAATATGGACACCAAATATTGATAAAAAATATTTGTATTAACCAAATAGCCATGTACGCATACATCAATATATGTCGATATAAGTATAAAATATAGTTACAAAATAGCCATATAGGCTTACGAGAATGTCATATAGGCATACAATGTCAAATATATCCAATACAAAATATGTACAAAATTTCCATGTCTAGGCATACAACAAAGGGCTTTGGAATCAAAATTCATTTCTCTCCATGCTCTGGAAATAAATTCTTTCCCTTTGTTTGGTGATCCGATGGTGATAATTCCATCACTCATTTCTGTTGTGCTTGAGGAGAGCTCCTGCTCCTCCTAGAGTTTAGCTGCTGGTGAAGTTTTAATTGTTACAATAAGAAGTAAAGACATTAATATATAGAAATTACATTATAAAAAATGATATATTTAACAAAATTATCACTTACGGCCATCTCGTGATCACTCTCCACAATGTAAATTTTTGCACGTCAATGTTGAGGCATGCTCAAGCCCTGTATAAACCATCCAAATAGGAATTAAACTACGAATCAATAATGGTTTGATTTTTCACTAGAACTAACATCTATAACAACAAATGTAAATTGAAATTTAGTAATTTACCTCATACCTCCCCTATCAGAGCCATCGGGGATTGTATAGAAGATGAAACACCGATATCCATTGCTATCGTAACATTTGGAAGTGTTTCCACAACTTACATCTGAAAATAAAACAACAAATTATTCAGTCACAAAAAAGTTACAATAGCGATCCACATCACACGACTTATAATGTATGAGATCTAATGAATTTTTTTTTGAGTACAAGTATTAAACTATATATTTCTGATTATCATGCTTACTATTTTCCCTATCCATATCTTGTTTGAAATGTAGTGTTTTTAGGATTTTACCCATAGCAGCAATCCGTTGAACCATTTGATTAAATTGTTTTGTAGACATGTACGATAACTATAGTGGCATAGAGAATGTAGTGAACTGTTTAAAAAAATGCGTCAAAATAAATGGGGTCTCATGGTGATGGCATGCCATTACAAACAAATGCATGTCATGACATTCCATCTCCATAAGACCACATTTCTTCCAAGCATTTTTTCAAAAAGTTCATTGCCTTCTCTATGGTATTATTGCTTACTATTATACTTTGATAGATATTTCTCCAAGCATCCATATAGTTGTTGGAAAGCACCTATTTAAGGATTTTAGCCATAGCAACAACTGCAAGGAAGTGAGTAGTTTGATAAAATGCTTTGGTGAACATGTATGAAAAATGTGGTATCATAGGAAAGGTAGTGGGCATTTTGAAAAAAATCCTTAAAGAAATGTGGTCTCATGTGGTGATGGAATGGAATTCCATCACCATGAGACCGCATTTCTTTGAGGCATTTTTTCAAACTACTAACTGGTGCAGGAGCACCTAGGTTACTAGTTGCCTCTCATAGGATTTTTTTTTTTCTAGATTGAATGCCCATTTGTAAATTCATGTAAAGGTCATATAAAGACCTACTTCATTGTATTTAAGGTCCTTAGGTGGTCACAAAAAAAAAAGATTTCCAAACGTTGCTAAAGATGGGAAAAATTGTAAAAAGGCAAAGAAGCATGGAATATTAAAAGTCACAAGGCAGTTTAGGTAGTTTCACTCGATGAGGGAGATTCAAAAGGAAGTTATCTAATTTAGAATATATATAAAAGCATGTAAAAGGTAGGCAAAAGAACAGATTTTGTATTCTTGAATCATTTTCAATTAATAAAGTTCCTTGTTCCTATTTTCACTATGTTTTATTCTTGAATTCAGTTCTTGCACGGGCTATATATTTGTTTTTTCACTTTATGTAGGGTGTTAACAATCATCTAGTGTTGTTTTGAAGAGTTACCATCAAATTTAAAAGCCAAGTTTTTTGTGGTCTGTCAGATTAACTAGTCAAGGGTTTTGAGGGTCATTTAAGGCTTGAATTCACCATCTCACCAATGTAGATTTAGGAGATTGGTGGGATGGAATGTATAGAAGGTTTTTAGAATGTTTTAAGAAATTTGTGAGTGTACAGGAATAGGGAAATCAAGAAATCTTTGATTGGCTGTTGAATCATACATAAAATACAAAGTTTCCTTCATGGAAAGCATGGTTTCAGGGTGGTGTTCAATGCAAAAGCATGCATGAAGGTGGGAGTTGAGTTCCTAAAGCTTATGTATGCTATTTACATGGTGTTTGTGGTGGTGGAAGGAGTATTTAAGGTCTGTAAGTACCTTATGCAATAAACCCTCCTTTGTAGGGCTTGATTTGTGCATAGAATAGGAATTTTTTGGAACAGTAATTTACGGAGCCTTTTTGTTGCTAAAAATGCTTGATTCTTTAGTTTTGTGACATGATTACTGAATTTTTTCAGTCCTTTGGTAGTTTGGTGATAAACTATGAGCACTTTATTTGTAATTTAGGCCTAAATTAGTAGCCCTTTCCAGCGAACAATTTAGGAATCTGGTAATTTCTTTATGACAAGCTACTGAGAACTTTTGATATGTTATGATGTGTTAAAAAAGGCTCCTGAATGTACATTGGGAATGGGACATACAAAGTGAATGGAAAGGAATCACTCGACTAAGGGATATGTGACCTATAAGAAAAATGGTGGTAATACTATAAAAGTGTGTAATTCTGTAAATGCAGAGATTTAAATGTTTATTTTGGAATAGAACCATCCAAGTGAAGATATAAAAGGTGTGTGAATGGTTTGGTGAAGGCCTTGAGGCTGAACATGATGATTTGATATGTTGTAGCAATATGTCCCTAGGTGGAAATGGTAATTTGACTACATAAGAACTTATGAATTTGATAAATTAGTATTATCTGGATATGAACTAGGTTTGTTTCAGTCAAAACATGATGTGAGTAATGTCTTGGAAGTTAGATGAAATGATTGAGGTGTAAATGGTTGATTGTAGTATCTTGGTCTTGAGGAACTAGTTGGTAAAAGTGAAAAATTGGTGAGTTGTTTAAGGAATTGAAATATTTAGAGCTCTTTATCAGGTTTTTGCTTTGAATTCAGATAAATTGATGATGAAAAAGGTGTGTTAGGATCTGATGGATATAGGTTGTAACATGAAAGATTGGTTTTTGGTTATTTTGCCTAGGTAAAGAAAATTGAGTGGTAGGGTGCCTTGGTGAATGATGAAAGAGTGGATTGTTTAATGACTCTAATTAGGTTTCTTATGCATGGATCAGCCATTTTTGTTGATAAATAAGATGTATGAATCTTGAGGATGATAAGAATAAGTATTGAAATGAGTTGTCTTGTTGTTTCCTTGTGGTTTGCAAATGAAACAATGTGATTTTTGATGAAAAGAGAAAGAAATTTTAGTTGCTTATTTAATTTGATCTTCTCCTGATTCAATTGGGTCAGATGTACCCTGATGATTGAGTGTTTTGATATGATTCTCTACTTCACTAACTACCTTGTCTATGCTATTGCTTACTATTATGGTTTCATAGATTTTTTCCAAGCATCCATAGTTTGTCATGTTGGTGCACCTTTGCAAGCACATGGCTCCATGTGAAGTAATTGCATTGTGCTGCTTATGTTGACTTTCTAAACAACTATATTGTACAGTTGAAATTTTGTCATCTATCAACATCTAGTTATTAGTTATGGAATTTGAAGTAATGCTTTGAGTTTGAATGATGTGTAATGCAACGTAACCAACAATATGAATATAAACTACACAAATCTATTAAGTAGAATTCATTTGTTAAGTTCTCTTTATTCTATTACCTCAGTGTATGTTTGAGTAAATCCACTGGCACTAGGAGGTGTTTGCTTGAAACCTCCAATATTAGCCTATTCAACATCCAAAATCACATATTAAAATACCATTCATAAAACAATGCTATTAACATGTAATAATTTATAATTTTTTAATAGTTACATACCCCACTGATAGGTGTACTATAGAAATAAGTAGGTGGAGGACCGGTGTATCCAGTCTCAACATTGTGACCTTGCAATTTTATTAAAATAATAAAACTAAATTAGTTAATCTTGCATTTTAGAATCAAAATTTAATAAATTAAATTCAATGAACATGATGACTTTTACTTGACTATCATTGCCATATGCATGATGCAAAATGTCAGCCTTCCTCTCCATCCCCATAGAAGCATATGGATCCTATGTAGCAGCATACAGATCCTATGTAGTAGCCTCTTGAGTGCCAGTGGGGTCATATAAACAAGTCGCTCTGCAAAATTGACACAAATGGGTTCAAAGGCCACCACCCGAAGACTCCCTTGGATGACACTGTACAATAGGGCTAGTATGATGGATGACACTCCAGGTCAAAGTGTTGATCGCCTGAAATGTCTCCATGTTGGCACTCTCCTTCGCAACAACAGGCATAACAATGTGCTCATGAGGTGGCCTAGCGAGAGGTCGTCTCCCTTGTCACGCAAGATCCAGCTGTGCATTGGGCCTATCCTGAGCTGACCCCCCACCTCTCCCATGGAACTCCCTCATATCAAAATAATTTGGGATTTGGTTCAATATGAACTCACTATATAGTTTCCTAAGAAAATATTGGGGGACTTCACAATTTTTGCAAGGTGGGTAATCAAAGACCAAGTACCACCTATCATAAAAAATGGTTCTTAGTCTCTTGGTGGTGGCACCAATGATTAGGAAACCTCTTCGCATTGAGGCTAAGATTTTGATGTGTTCTAGGGTCAGTGAATAAAGAGCACAAATCACCTTTAGTAAATTTTAAGTCTTTTACTTGTTTATATGATAGTTTATCTGCATAATATGCCCTAGCTGCCTGCCTCATATCTTGCCATTCAATTATTTGTTGGGTAATTGAATCTAGATTTTTTAACATTTCTTTCATTGAATTTTCTAGGGTCATTCTTTCTGTGGTTGAAGCATTTGGACCACTCAACGTACTAATAAAATCCTCAATTTTTTGTTGTTGTTGTTCTCACTTTCACTCCTCAAGTTTTGTTGAGTGCTAGGAGGGTGTTTAGTGATTGGTGGGGGAGGTTGATTTTTTTGAGGATTTTGTTGTTGAGGATTTTCCTACTCTTCTTGTTGAGGATTTGTAGGATCATTTTCATCTCCTACAAATTAAAAAGAAAATCAAATCTAACCTAAAACAAACAAAATCAACTTGAAACTAAGAAATTCAAAACAAATAGCAAACAATACTTACCTCTTGCACCTCTTCGTCATCATGGAACCATCTTTGCAAAGAAAAGGTAACTGTTGTTGATGAATTTTGTAGAATTCCTCCTCCTAAAATGTGAGCGTGAAAATGAGTGTTTTTGGCTGCAGGCAGAGCAAAAAAACAAACAATAGAAAATGAATCACTTTCACTTTTATTTTTGCTTTTAAAATGATATAACACAAGCGTGTTATAACGCGCTTGAATTATGTCATTTTCAATTTTTTTTTGGAATTGGCCACAAAAGTGTAACCCAACTTCATGCACCCGACCAAAATTTTCTCAAGAGTCTTATTAGTTGATTTCGCTTGACCATTTGATTATGGGTAAAATAGCGTTGAAAAGCGATGCTGAATCTAAAAAGTTTCCAATAATTTCTTCACGTCATTGTTCTTAAATGGAGTTCCATTATCTGAAATCAATGTAGAAGGAAGACCAAAGCAAGCAATAATGTATTCCACTATGAAATGACATATTGCATTAGCTATTGTGGAATGAAGAGGAATAACTTCTACCCATTTTGTAAAATAATTGGTTGTGGTGATGATAAATGTATGTCCAAAGAAAGAAGGTAGTGATATTTTTCCAACAAGATCCAAGCCCCAAATCAAGAATTTCCAAATAGGAACTTAGGCATGTAAGTCAAAAGTAGGAGCATGAATCAAATTGTTGTGTTCTTGACATTTATGGAATTTATTAACATAGGAAAAAAAATCCCATTCCATGTGTCTCCTGTAGTATCCTATATGAACTAATTTTTGAACTAATGATTTTCCTCCAAAATGCCCTCCAAGCTCAAATAGGAGTCTTAGTTTCAATGTTGTCAAAAGAGTTGAAGGATAAAATCCTTTTTCTTTATGAATAAAGAAATTATGTTTATTTTGTTTCTTGATAAAGTAATCAATACATTATTAGCAACTAAATCCTTTTAGGACCTTGTATTAATGCTCTTATTGTATATTATGGAAATATAATATAGTTATTAAACTTTTGTTTTGTTTATTAATGTTTGGTGAAAATACATGGTAAATTTGTGTTAGGAGACTGATGTAAGAACACCACGTGCTAGAGATGGTACACACCAAACAAACCGCTAGGAAGTGCATAGTTGGTAACGAATGTTACCTAAGAGATAAAAATGGGTGGGAAGCTCTAACAAAATCTGTTGAAGGGACAAACATGGACTGTGAAGGATGGTTAAGGGACACAAAAACCTTTTCCCATACCTGGGAACATATAAAAGATGCTAGGGAAGAAATCAAATAATCCAAAGAGGTTACAAGAAGTATCCAAGAAGACTTGGATAACAAACCATCTACTTTGAGACTAGTGCCAAGTGAGAATAGTGTTAATAACCCTTCCAATAAACTAAAAAAGGTTGGAAGAGCACTTGTGTGTGAATCAACCAACTAAAATCATTGTCATTAGTTTTGATGAGTTGGAGGAATACACTCCATTCAATCCCGATTAAAAGGAAAATTGAATGCAAATGCGTTAATGAATAATAATGTAGAATTTTCTTGTTAATCAAGAGAACTTACGACTATGTGTCAAATCTTACACTTTTTCTAAATGTATGAGTGTGTAATGTATTGGTAACAAATTATGTATTAAAACATTTATTTAATTGGGATTAAGACTAATTACAAAATTTAATTGAAACTACAGTGGGATGTAACATAGGAAATGGACTTGATCGATAAATTGGTCAACAACCTAGGCACACATCCTATGACATTATATTATCATGGTCATTTGATTCAACTATACATTCATAAAAAGAAGAAACCAATAATATTATATAATTATCATGTGTTCCTAAAAAATATATTATGATAAACACACAACAATAAAATAGGCACAATGGATTTTTGCAAGTACATGCTAGAAACCCTTGCTTGATTCATCCATTCTTTGTTTCATTTATTATTGCCTTTTGTTGTTTCATTTATTGGTGCCTTTTTGTGATTTATGAATTTGGAGAACTTTTATACCAGGTGCTTGCTTACACTTCATGTACTCATAGTATTCTCATCTTTGACAAGTTACTTCATGTAGAATTTAGCTTCAAAATTGAATTTAACTTCATACAAAATTTATCTTCAAGCTACAATAATGCATACCTTCATAGGAATGCACA
>VDFB02123121.1:0-41830 GCA_007258455.2 Sequoia sempervirens
GGTCATGGCTCAGGGGCTGGAATCTTGTTCATCACACCACAAGGGGATTCAATTCCTAAGTCATTTTGAATTGCTTTCCCTTGCACAAACAACATCGCCGAATACGAAGCACTAGTTACAGGTCTCAAGTTGGCAATCAAATGGAAAATTCAGACATTGCTTGTATTCGGGGATTCCCAGCTAGTAATCAAACAAGTGAATGGTGACTATGAAACAAAGGATGAGAAGTTGCTTCCTTACAAGAGGATGGTGGATAGCTTCCTAACATACTTCCAATCAGTGTCTTTTGAACAAATCCCCAGGGTACAGAATAAGGCAGCAGACGCAATGGCTACTATTAGTTCTCTCTTGGACATCCCTAAAAATGTGTCGCAATTTGAGTTCCTAGTAGAACAGCTGTTGATACCAGCATATGATATCCCAGAGTCAGAATTGGTTTGTGAACTTGTTGGTCCCCACTCTCCTTGGTATCAGGACATTTATGACTATCTAAAGACTCACACCCTTCCATCGAACCTATCCAATAACCAAAGGAGGTCCTTCATTAGAAAATCTGCAAGGTATGCCATTATCAGTGACACCCTATACCGCCGTAGTTTCGACAGTACCCTCCTTAGATGTCTTGACACCGATGAAGCATGTACGACCTTACGAGAAGTACACGACGGTATCTGCGGATCTCATTAGGCTGATTACTACTCTACGGCTAGAAACTAAGAGACTTGGATATTATTGATTAAATGGAAAAAAATGCAATAGAATATGTCGGAACCTATCGTATGTCTATCCATAGTGATTTGGTCCATGCTCCAGCACAAGAACTTCGACCAATCACTTCTCAGGTGGCCCTTTGCTCAATGGGGACTCGACCTCGTGGGTAAGATTCATCCAACCTCCTCCAACGGCCATAAATTCATTATCACCGCCACTGAGTATTTCACAAAGTGGATCGAAGCCATTCCATTGACATACATTACTGGCAAACAAATATCAAAGTTTATCCTCAATTACATCATTTGCCGGTATGGCCTCCCACAGTCCATCATCACTGACAACGGACGTCCGTTCAAAAACCAAGACGTACGTGAGTTATGTGAGCGATTCCATATCCAACACCACTTTTCATCCCCATACTACCCCCAAGGAAACGACCAAGCTGAGGCATCGAATAAAACCATTATCAAGATCCTTAAAAAGACTGTCAATGACGCTGGCCGCGATTGGCACATACAACTTAACCCTGCTTTGTGGGCTTACCGAACTAGCATTCGTACGCCTACAGGAGCTACCCCATTCGCCCTGGTTTTTGGCGCGGAAGCCATCTTACCCATTGAGGTCGAAATTCCTTCGCTACGGGTCTCTTTGAAGGGTCTAACTAATGAAGAGGAATACCGACAATCACGCTTGCACGAGCTAGAAATGCTGGACGAGAGGAGAAAAAACTCACTGAATCACCTCCAAGCATATCAAAACCGCCTTTGTCGCAGCTACAATAAAAAGGTTATGGTCAAAAAGTTTGACATTGGCGACCTGGTTCTCATGTAGAACCCTAAGAACCAAGCAGATAGAGAAAATCCAGGAAAGTTTGAACCAAACTGGCTGGGTCCATATATCATCATATCTTCTTTTAGTTCTGGAGCATATCAACTGGCAACTCCAGATGGAGAACAATTGACTGAGCCCATCAACAGTTTACACCTCCGAAAGTTCTACGCATAGCGTCAGGGGATAAAGTTGGAAGGCCCTAAAATACAAAAAAATTGAAAAATGGAAAAAAATCGTCACCTTGATGAAAACCTGGCAAACAGGCATCTTGGTGACAGCAAAAAAAATCAAAAAATCACAAAAATAATAAAAAGAAAAATAATTCGTCCAATAGTGAAAACCTGGCAAACAGACACTTTGGACAAGTACAATGGTGAAAACCTGGCAAACAAGCGCCATGCGTAATCAATCATTGCTCTGCCATCTATTGTCACTTGGTCTAAACTTGGCTTAGGATGAAAGCTATCTTCACCATTATTTCGCAAGTCACCGTCACATCATGCTCTACCTATCCTAGTGGACGAACGATTGACATCAAGCCCTGACAACTGTTTGTCCAGCAAGTCAATAGCATCCTATCCGTATCCCTTGCAAATGGCTAAGTCTTAAACCTGACTGGGGGCAAAATGTTTATCATGCAACTGCGGTAAAATGTCCTGAAAAAAAGACAAAAACATCATAAAATGTTCTGAAAAAAGACAAAAACATCATAAAATGTCCTGAAAAAAGACCAAAAACATTGCAAAATGGCCTGGAAAAAGACCTAAAAATCATAAAATGTCCTGAAAAAAACCAAACAAAACATTCAACCGCGCAAGGCACACAAGTGCACTGTCATCTCTGGTCTAAGTCAATCAAGTCAATAAGTCCATGTCATTGTCCGAACTACGTTGTCTCTGCGCATTTGCTACGTAGGCAAGACTCATACTTGAGTCCCCGAGACATTAGGTCAGTCCTATTAGGTATGTCAAAATAAATCATGGCGCAATCTTTGCTCATCAAGACAAAGTCATTGGTCATGTCGAACTACGAGGTCTCTGAGTGTATGGCATAGGCAAGACCATCTATTGATGAGCCCCCGAGGCCATACTAGGTCAGTCTATTAGGGTTCATGGCATTACACTGGCACACACGTCAGAAGTCTTCAATCATTTCTCCATATGGGGGAAAACTCCTAAGACCAAAGTAAAACAATCTTTTATTCAACATGACAATCTCATCAAGGCAATATCAACATATAATCAAACACAAGTCAACCTCGGTCACAACAAGTCAACCTCAGTCAAACACAAGTCAAAGCAAGTCAAATCATTATTACTGCTCAAACTGTTAAATTTTGGTTAGTCTTTAGATGAGTCCTTCTGAAAGATAACCTCTGTCATTTACGCCTTAGGATGTGTCCTTCCTAGGCGTCGTCATCGTCATTCGGCCTTTCGAGCGATCCTCTTGACATCTAAGGATCCCTCTTCCTGACATTAGCGTTCTTCAGATAGTCCTTCTGAAGAACCAACTCTGTCATTTATGCTTTATGATGGGTCCTTCCTAGACATCGTCATTATTTTGAGGGACCCCTTACGACCATTAGGGATCAAATCCTCCCGACATTCAGCATCATTCAGGATGTGTCCTTCCTGAATTCACCAAGTCTCGACATTTTCAAGGTCATCAAAACTTTAAACATTTGGACATCTTGACATCGTCACACATGACACCTTGGCATCAGAACAATGGATATCCAGATGCACTTGACAATTGTCTTTTCATCTCTTATCATGTTATTAGTTTTTCAGCGAGATCCCACTAAGTAGGATTTAGAGAAGCAGGGACGTAGCATGACAATTGACACGCATGACTACTAGCTTCTCAACGAGATCCTGATCTTGGGATTTAGAAAAGCAACGACATATCATGATAGAGACTTCATTTTTTTTGACAATCATGTCACTAACTTCTCAAGGATGTCCTGGAAATAGGATTTAGAGAAGCAACGACGTTTCATGATCTATCAATGACTTTTTCTGCTTGTGGTTGATGATGACAACAAGACTGGGGCAAGCATGCTCCTAGTATGAGTCATACTCATCCTTGTCTGTGACTGTTTTGTCTTGGGTAATGGTACGACTTTGCACACCTGGATCTACATAATATCTTGGTGTTTGTTGACCATTACAATAGTTTACCCAATGATGATTAAAGAGAAACAAATAGTAAAAGTCCTATAGTAAAGTTTTGAAGGATTTGTATCTTCTCATAGGTCTCATATCTTCTCCTCTTTGGTCTGGTCATCTTCTCTCATCAGTCCCACCATCTTCTCTCGTCCATCCTATGATGATATCCTGTGTCATTCAAAAACATAAGTGCATACATGATATATCCATTGCATTAGGTCCATACATACATCATCCATGGCATTAAATAATATCATACATGGCATTACATCATATACATAATCACAAACATTGCATTAACATAATCATCATCATTGCATCTTTTACATAAATGCATCATGCACATCATTAACATAAGCATATGAATATTGCATCATCATGGCATAAAAAATCACAACATAGACATCATAATACATAAATGGCATCATAAAATAAGCATCGTACATCATACACACATAATGCATAGAACATCACATAACACATATAGGCCGCATCAAAACTGCATCATCATATAAATATCATCTCAAAAATATGCAATGTCACAGGATAGAGTCAATGGATATCCCAAAAATGGAGCTCGCAGGCTCAACAATAAACATAGTGTGTCCAAATACAAATATGCCCCTAGGGTAGGCTCTCATCATCCCCTCGGGGTGAAGAATGTGGTGGTGGCTGAGGCCCTGTCACTGGCTCTGAAGCAATGGACGGTCCTGTAGTGCCTGTGTCTGTGAAGATGAGGGAACTGCGAATGAAGGCATCGTCGTGACAATAGGGAACACCTGTGAGGTCACTGCTGCTGGACTCTGAGAAGTGGTAGGATCTGTCACTAGTGGCTGACCCTATACTGACCTCTGTGCTGAACCAATGGAACCCTGACTGTGCCCCGAATGATGACTCGGAGTATGCCTGCGGGAGTGATGTGACCTGTGGCCTGATGTGTGTCCTGTGGAAGTCGACCCTCTAACACTGGTGTGGCTCTTGGTACCACTGCCACTACCCGACTTGTGCCCACTGCCTGTCCTCGTCTGTGATTGAGACAGGGTAGGATATCGCTGCTCTGGCGGCACTGCCTGCTCATAGAGGGTCCTGTACTGTCCCAACCTGGTGCTCACCCTGGCAAGCTCCCGAGCCATGTCTCCTATGGGTCCTGTACATAGGGCTGCAAACTCTGTACACCATCGCGCTGCATCCTGCTGGCGAATCACCGCCTGATCCCGCTCTACACGGGCTACCTCCAATGCCGACTGTAGCGATCTAACCTGTGCCAGGATGGCATCTAATCTCTGCTGCAGATTGGCCACCCGCTGATCAGCTGTAGCATCCTGGGGCAACTCTGAGGATGGTATCTCCTCCTCACCCTCCACCATCTGCCATCTCAGGAGTTTCTCTGCCTCACCTATGGCCTCATCCTCCTTGTCATCATCATCATCCTCCTCTCCTGCCACCCCCGCCTCCTCCTCTCCTGCCACCTCCGCCTCCTGTCTCTCCCCCTCCGCCCCCTCTGCCCCTGCCACATCCACCTCTGGTGCTCTGACATCCTCCTCCTGTCTCTCCCCCTCCGCCTCCTCCTGTCCCCCCACCTCTGGCTCCCTCTCCTGTCTCCCCTCGCCCTCTCCCTCCTGTCTAGGCTGCTCCTCCATCTCCCCCTCCTCACCGACCTCGGGGATAGCATCTAACGCTACCCTCGCCACAAGCTATCGCACCTTGCGACCTGGTACCTATCCGTCCCGCCATCGCCTCCTGCCATCTCCACCATCATCTCCACCTCGACCTCCGTCTCCACCCCGGCCTCCATCTCCACCTCGCCCTCCATCATCACCCCGGCCTCCGTCTCCACCTCGCCCTCCATCATCACCCCTGCCTCTGTCCCTCCCTCCATCTCCATCCCTGCCCCTGCCTCTACCTCTGCCTCTGCCCCCATCTCTGCCTCTGCCCCCTTGTCTGGCTCGTGGCACTCATGGAATCACTGACCGTCTGTCAACTAGTGCTGGCCTGTCAGGATCTATCAATGGCACGGGTCGGCGTGCTTGCCACCATAGATCATAGGCTGGTGTGGTACCTGGATCTGCTACTCCACCTCTCCAACCCCAGGCCTGGGCTACTAGCCCGTCAATCTGCTGTATCGCGAAGGCCACTGGGATGGCCGGCCCCCATGCATACTCTCTAGACAATCGGGCATACTCTGTCGTCCCCATGGGTACATCCTGCTGCTCCCCGAACTGTCTCAGTACACGCTGTGGCAGGTACATCTCAATAATCAGGGATGTCTGTACTATCCGGCCAATAAGATATCGATACTGCCTGCAAAAACTGAGATGATCGTCCTCATCATCCCATGCCTCGCAATCCCTGTAGGGTCTCCAGATGAACGTCACCATGGTATCAATCCGATTCCGCCACCACCCTGTCTCACCCATATGGGTCTGCTGTAATGCGCCGACATAGTAGTAGGAGTAAGGCATCCCCTCAGCTAGCTGTGGTCTGTCGATAGGAGGGCGGAATATGGCAATATGCTCCCATGCCCAGATCATCATCAGTGTGGTCCCACAGGAGATACTCTCTCCTCTCCTGTATACAACGTCATGCAACTGATGATAAAGTGTCCCCAGCAGACAGGGACCCCATGCATAAACTATCCTGTTTTGCCGCATGCCGAGCATGACATCCCCCCAACCAATCGGAAATCCGTGTCCTCGTCGGTAAGGAACCAAAATGCCACCAATCAGAGTCGCCAGGAATGCATCAAAGCGACTGTAGTGCTCCGCCAAGAAATCCCAATAGATCTCGTAACCCTCAATGCCAACTCCGGCACCCTGATCCTGGTAGTATGCCCGGAAGGTCTGCTTGCCATGACGGGGATCGTACACGATCCGCTCCCCTCGAATCGGAATTCGGAGAATATGGTAGACGTCCTCCAAAGTAATCGTAGCCTCACCTGTCGGCAGGTGAAAGGAACAGGTCTCGGAATGCCATCTCTTGCACAACGCCGTCAGCAAACCCCTGTTTGCCCGAATGGCGGGCATGAACGCAGCATGGAATAAGCCGAGTCTCATCAATCGTCGCCGCTCTCACGGGCCTAGCTGATCGCCAAATCGAAAGGTCCTCAATCTGCTCTCTCTCGTATAAATAGGGGCAAGCTGCCTCTGCAAAAAGACGAACACTGCATTAGCACTTTTTGGGACAACTGTGACCATCATGGAAAATAACTTAGGGCATGAAAGCATCAAAACAAGTTAAAGTAAGAAAACAGGCAAATGCGTCGCAAATATGCAATTGCGTCATTCAAAAAATCGAATGCGTTGCAACAAGTCAAGTGCATCGCTTCAATACACTTGCGTCACGAATTTATGCGTTTGTGCCTCAACATTGCGAATGCGGTGTGGCATTTCACTTGCGACATTCAACAAAACAGTTGCGTCGCAACATTGTGATTGTGGCACTTGAAACCTCAAATGCTATTCGGTTAAGCACTTGTGTCACACCAAATATCGAATGCGGCGCAAACTGCCGGCGCGGCTCATTTTTTCTATGCACTTGCGTTGCGACGCATCAAATGCGGCGAACACGAAGTTAATTGCGGCTTACGCAAACGCATATGCGTCATGGTGCATCTGTTGACTACCCTAGAAAACATTAAAAAATACGTAAATCAAGAAAATGACGAAGTAATTTTAGGGTACGTACTACCGGTCCTGAGCCCTCTGGCCATCTGAAGGTCCTCACGATCTCTCTGCAGTGCTCTGTCACTGGAATAACCATCATCGCTGCTGCGCCTTTCGCTCTGAGCTCTCAGGATTCGCAAGGTGAATAGTGAAAGTGAATTGACTTTTACCCCTTTGACCACCTATTTATAAGGTGAAAATGACATTTTTCAACCACAGTCAATACTGGAGGCTCATTTCCGCACCTTTGACCTCCCCGTAAGTTGCTTTAAACATGTCAGAATCTGAAACTGACTGCGCCGCTATTTTTCTAGCCATCAAATTAATTTATCGGGACCTTTTGCAAATTTTTCTGGCGCCGACCCAAAATTTGAAAATTTCCCGAGGGGGCAGGAATACTCCATACCTTCATTGGGGCATATTCTTGACTTATTTTTCTTTGTCACAATGCGACAAGCGACATTATGACAAAGAGGGGCAAAATGTAGACACCTAAAAATGACATAGGCCCGCAAGCTTCATTTTTACCACTTTCGTCCTAGTATAATTAAGGTATTTAATTATGTCCTTGGTCCACATTCAACTATTGATTAAATAATTCATAATTATTTAATTAATTCATGTCATTTGTTTCTCCTTGATTATTAAATAAATAAATATTATTTATTTATCTAATACGTCATTAATTATCTAGGTCTTCCTTTAATTAAATAAATTTTATAATTTATTTAATTTCCCTTTGTCATTTATGTCTTCCTTTAATTAAATAAATTTCATAATTTATTTAATTTCCCTTTGTCATTTATATCTTCTTGATTAATTAAATAATTTTTTTTTTTTAATTAATTACGTCACTAATTAAGTCCCCTTCTTCTAAAAAAATTAAATAAATTCTTATTTATTTAATTTTGTCCACTTTCCACTATAATTAAATAATTATTTTAATTATTTAATTATTTATTAGCTTTTTCTCTCATTAAAATTAAATAAATTTGATTTATTTAATTTAGCCAATTCTCTTGAGTTTTGAATTAAATCATTATTTAATTCAAAACAATTCTTTTGTCACATTCCTCCATAATTAAATAATATCTTTATTATTTAATTACTTACTGGTCCCCTGGAGTAAATAAATTTTATTATTTAATTTCTCCAGCAACCTCTTTGTCCGTGCCAGTCTTATCTTCCAAATTAATTCTTGACTTTTGACATCTCATTTAATTTTGACCATTGATTGAATTATCTTATAATTCAATCTTGGCCCTTCATCCTTACCTTTTTGCCCTAATTTTGACCTAACCCTAATGCACATAGCAGCATTTAATCTTGATCATTGATTCTAGGGTTCTTGTCATCTTTTCATCCTGGCCACACATTCAAAATTGCAGTTTTCATGAAAGGGCAGTTTTGTTCTCATTTGCTCCTCTCTTGCTCTCTTGGTCGCTCTCATGTTTAGTTTTCACTTTAGGCTACTATTAGTTTTACAGTCATAGTCATTTTAATCCATTGTAGGGTTATTTTATTTTCTGCAAATCCTTCAACACTTGCATAGGGATTAGACATTTATCATAGTTGCTCACACAAATTTGAGGGCATTTTATTTACTGCAAGCTAGGAGGTGTAACAAAGATCAATCATGGAAGGTGGAGACTTAGGGTAACATTATCCTTTTTTTCTTCACATCACTTCCTTTGTGCTTTGTTATTTCATAGGAATTTTGATGTTATTGTGCTAACCCCCTCTAACTAATTCTAATTTTCCCTTGATTACACATGCATGATGTGATGTATTATGAATCTAACACTTTGTGATGTAGGTGGTGATGTATGTATGAACAGTAGAATGAACCTAACATGTGTGGATCTAAAAATGATAATGCACTTGTAATGGATTTAAAAATGTAATGAATTAATAATGTGAATAGTAAATTATGAAAGGTAATAACACATGATCATAAGTATCAATAGGGACTTACATGATAAAAAGAGGGGAGATGTATGTGTAGTGAAAGTGGAAAATGGGTGTAATTTGGCACCTGTTAATAACCCTTAGTATCCTAAGAAGAATGGGAGAAAAGAGGCAAAATATTTGCACAACCAAAATCATAGGGTGAATGCAATGCAACAGTAATGATTATGAAATGAAATCCTAATATAATTTGCCATCTTCAGAGCACTGATTTTTGCTATAGCATAAGACACCAAGTGCTAGGGTATAGACAACCAAGGCGAGTTAGCATCTAATGCATGAAACAAACACACAAACAAGAAGGCTATCCCAACACCCCAAAGTGATAAAGACTTTGGTCGGTCCAAGAATTGGGATAACCACAAGCAGAAAGGGATGTCCCAACGTAACACAAGATCACATGGGTCTTGGTGGATACCACATGGGGCAACCCAACAGACAACAACAATAAAAGATCAAGAGATGCCCTTGTCTAAATTAGCCAAAACATACCATAATATGATAGATTATGGTGGCCTTAACTAATTGTAATAGGGAGTTCAAATGATAAAAAAAAACCAAAAGCATCAAAAGATCACAATCAAATTTCAAACTTCCTTTGCAATAGTATCTATAGGATGGATGGGGTTGATGAGGTCCGTTAGGAAGGATGTATTCTGTTGAGACCAAAGATGATGGATACTTAACTAAAAGATTGTTATGACACGGGATGCTCAAAATCAATTGAATCTCCTGCTATATGTGGTTGTCGTTTGTGAAGAACCAGCTAGATAAGGGCATAGCTTGATGACATGACATAAGACACCAAATATGAGACTGACACACCCTACAGACCTAGGGGATCGAGGGTTGATCATAGATTAGCCTTACCTAAGTGAAAGAATAGAGCCCTCATAGTTCTTGAAAAGGCTGTAGATAAGGTGGAAAGAAGACAATGGCGACCGATGATGAATAACACAAGAAATGACACACAAATGCCCTTGGGGAGGATCAAATGATCAACCTTGCCTATGTGAAAGCACAAGGGAAACGTAGTTCGACAAGGACCAAGAGGACCGACAGACAAGATGGAAACTAGGTGAGACCGACATGATGGATGTTCCTAGATGATAACATGAACTAACTGATGAATGGCCAAATTCCATAAGATCATATTAGGATATGATGGATAGCCAATGTGGGTTGTCCAATGCTCAACCAAGATATATACCAAGCGACTGAGGATGGGATAGGAGACGATGTTAGGATATGGTGGATGGAGTCATAAAATAACTAGGACGCAAGGTAGATAGTGATTAAGCACCCTACAAATGGTGTCTGTGATTAGGTTTTCACCATATGTACTTATCCAAGGTGCCACTAGGGGTGGTTTTCACCATAGGATGAATTATTTCTCTTTCCTATTTTGGATTTTATTTATTTATTTATTTATTTATTTATTTTTTATTTTTTTGAGTTTTTGTAGGTAGGGTTACCAAGCGGACTTAGGTGTAGAACCTATTCAGATGCATCATATTGATAGGCTCTTTGAGGGGCTCTCCTTTAAGGGTAGCAAGTCTATATGCCCCAGATCCATATTTAGCAGTTATGATATAAGGACCCAACCAGTTTGCTTCAAATTTTCCTTTCTTATCGCGGTCCTGTTAAGTATGTTGGTTCTCTTTAAGGACAAGATCACCAATTTGGAACCGTCGAGGGAAAACCTTCTTATTGAAATTATGCTTGAGGTAGTTTTGGTAAGTTTGCAGATGATTATAGGCTTTGATTCGTCTTTCATCAAGTAACTCCAACTGTGCAAGTCGTAAGACACAAGCATCCTCCTTGTTGATAAGGTTCTTTAGAGAAATCCACAGTGATGGGAGGTCAACTTCGATTGGAAAGATAGCTTCGACATCATATACTAAAGAATAGGGGGTGGCGCCTGTAGGGGTATGGATGGAGGTGTGATACGCCCATAGAGTAGGATGAATATGGAGGTGCCAATCTCAGCTAGTGTTATTGACAACCTTTTTGAGGATGTGAATAAGGGTCTTGTTGGTAGCTTTCGTCTGACCATTACCCTAGGGGTAATAAGGTGTTGATCAACGATGTTGGATATGAAAGGTGTCACAAAGGTGTTTCATGGCCTAGTTTTTAAAAGGCTTTCCATTATTACAGAGGATGGTGGATGGAATACCATATCTGCAAAGAATATGGTAAAGGATGAGTTTTGAAATTTGAGTACCGATGATTTGTGAGAGTGGCATTGCTTCCACCCATTTGGTGAAGTACTCAGTGGCAGTAATTATGAATGTATGGCCATCGAAAGATGGTGGGTAAATCTTTCCAATCAAGTCAAAACCACATTGAGAGAAGGGCCATGGTGCTAGAAGAGGCTGAAGGTCTTGTGCCAGAGCATGAATCAAATCTACATGTTGCTATCAGGGAAGGAATTTCCTCATGAATTCACAAGCATCATGCTCTAATGTAGGCCAATAATTTCTAGCTCAGAGAATCCTTTTGGCCAAGGCCATACCATTTGAATGGGCCCTACAAACAACACTATGGACCTCCATTAGTGTAGTATGGGCGTCGGTCTCATCCAGACACCTAAGGAGGGTTCCATCATACCCATGATGATAAAGCATATCAACAACGATAATGTATTGAGCTGAACATTGAATAAAGGATTTTTGTTGGTTTCATGTGAGGTTTGGGGGTAGAATAATATCATGTAGATAAGTATATATGTCTTGATACCATGGGGAAGTGGGACCTACAATGTCACACACCATGTCAATCTTAGAGATATCATATGCTGGGATTAAAATTTACACAAGGAATTTTCATTCTATTCGATCTTTAGGCATGTCAATCAGGGAGCCAATAGTAGCCATAGCATCAACTAATTTGTTCTGTATCCTAGGAGTTTGGTCAAATTGTATGAAGGTGAAATAGTTCTTGAAGTCATCCACCATGCATTTGTAGGGTAACAACTTGTCATATTTTGTTAAGAATTCATCATTAACTTGCTTAATGACTAGTTGAGAATCACCAAAAACTCTCAATTGGGTGATATTCCATTTAATTGCAATTCTCAGGCCAGTAAGGAGAGCTTCGTACTCAACTATGTTGTTAGTACATGGAAAAGTTATTCTGAACAACTTTGGGATGTAATCACCTTGAGGAGTAACACATAGTATGCCTATCCCTGATCCATTATGTGTGTATGACCCGTCAAAGTGTAATGTCCACATGGTTGCTTCAGTGACTGAAGGACTTCTTCATCAAGAAACTCTGTGATCAATGGATGTGCATCAACTAGAGGAGCATCAACTAATTGATTGGCTATTATCTATCCCTTGATATATTTTCAATCTACATACTCTATGTCGAATTCACTTAGCAACATGACCCATTTATCCATCCACCCAGTCAGGATTGTTCTAGATAGAAGATACTTGAGTGGATCTACTTTTGCGATTAACTGCACAAGGTGAGTGAGCATATAGTGTCTGAGTTTCTGGGAATAGAAAATGAAGTCTAGACAAGCTTTCTCTATTGAAGAATAATTAAGCTCATAACTAACTAGGGTTCAACTGATGTAGTAAATTGCTCATTCTCTGGATGATTCATCGTGTTGTGCCAATAATGCCCCCAGTGCTACTAAAGTGGTGAAGATCCATAATAGAAGTGGTTTCCCAGGAATCAAAGGCATAATAATAGAAGGATGGGCTAGATATTCTTTGATCTTATCAAACCCTTGCTGACATACAGGATCTCATTTGAAAGATGTATTCTTCTTCAATAGATGTGTAAACGGTTGACATTTATCAGCTAGTAGGGCTATAAACCTTCTTATGGACTACAACTTTCCTTGAAGACTTCTTAATTGTTTTAGATTACAGGGTGGAGGCATATCCATGATTTCTTTGAATTTTGTTGGATCTACTTCGATACCTCTTCTAGAGATAATGAATCCCAACAATTTTCCTAACATTACCCTAAACACACACTTTTTTGGATTTAAGCACAATTTGTAGTGTTCTAAGCACTTGAAGATCTTCCATAGGACTATAGGGTGTTCAGCTCTAGTTATGGATTTCCCTAGCAAATCATCCACATAATCTTCCATAATGATGTGGATGAGGTGATGGAAGATAAGAGTCATTTCCCATTGATATGTTGCCCTTACATTCTTAACACCAAAGGGTATAACATTATAGCAAAAGGTACCCCAAGGTGTTGTAAAAGTGGTCTTGTGTTGGTATTTAGGTGCAATTTTAATATGATTATATCCAAAAAAGGCATCCATGAGGGATAACATTTCATGTCATGTTGTTAAGTCTACCAACATGTCAATGTTTGGTAAAGGGAAATCATCCTTTGGACATGCTTTGTTAAGATCTCTGAAGTCGGTACATACTTTGACATTTCCATTTGGTTTGGCTACTGGAACGACACTAGAGATCCATTCAGAATAGTCAATGGGTCTTATGAACTGGGTCTCCAACAACTTCTCTAATTATTTCTTGACTAGAAAGGCAACCTGTGGATGCATCTTGCAGAGTTTTTGTTTGACTGGCTTGGCATCAAGATGTACATCTAGATGGTGTGCTACCAAAGTTGGATCTAACCCTAGCATGTTTGAGTATGACCAAGCAAAGTTAATGATACCATCTTGAATTAGCTGAACAATGACTGAATATTCTTGCTCTGATAGTGATTTGGCTACATAGGCGATCTTAGGGTTTTCAGCAGTACCCAAGTTAACTTCTTGAGTTTATTCAATTAGGATGGATGATCGTGTGGATAATTGAGTTCCCACAAGGGGAAGATGAACATATCCATCCTCCAACACCTCTTCAAGGTTTTCACTATCAGATGCATTGTTTATTTTTACTTTTTCTAGGTCAGGAAGTGCCTCGAGGAGGTTTTTACTAGATGACCATTTTTTATTTTTCTTGTTTTTATTTTTGCAACTAGATCATTCATCCTCCCTCAATCCCATGAGGTTGACATATGTATCCAGGGATACATTGGTGGGTGTGCTATCATGTAGGTCCCAATCAATGAGTTCGAGATGGCAAAGAGAAAGGCTGATGGTAAAGATGGATAAACAGTCAAACATGGGTGATAGGTCTGTGTGATCAACATCATCGTACACATGTATGATGGATTCTTCCTTGGGTATGTCTTCCAAGTGACCATCATCCATAATTACACTATTGGAGGTATTAGATGATGTTGTGGGGCCTTTTTCTTTTTGTCATATCTGAGGTCTATATTCCATGGAAGATTTGGTACATCAATTGGTTGCAACCATCCCTGTTCTTCCTTACCTAGGCCCTCACCTTGGTAGTTATGCTTTTCTGTGAACTTAGCTGACCAAGGGTATACTTCCTGAAAGTATTCCTTTAGAGGAGGATTTGGTTGGGGTTCTTCATGGTATACCCATTGAATAATATCCTCTTCTAATGCATCTATCTTTAAACTAGGAGACCGGAAAGTGGTAGTGGGAATTTTTTTAGCACTAAAGGTGATGGTCTTGTCTTCTTTAAGTGTAGACTGCGAAGGTTGGTCGTACGTGTGTGGTGATGGTGGCATGGTTGCCACATTTAGAGTTTTGTGCATTTCATATTCACCACACCCATTTTCAATGATTTGGACTTTGGTAATGGTAGGATTGGTGGCGGGAGATGGAGTGGTTGTCGTAGTGAAATATGGATTGGAGGATGATGATTGAGATGCTCCCATTTTGACCCTAGGACAATAATGTAAACGAGGAAATGATTCTTCTAGAGCACGGCCGTATTCAAATGGTTGTGGGTTGGTATAAATGGTGATCTCTTGTCCATTAACCGAGAACTTTAGGCATTAATGGTACATGGAGGGGATGGCTTGCATGGCATGGAGCCATGGGCGGTCAAGAAGGAGATTATATGGTAAGTCTAGATCAAGGACATGACAGGTAGTGTACTGAACTATAGGTCCAACCTGGATAGGAAGACTGATAATCCCTTCAGAATTTTTTTTTGCATTATCATAATCCTTGATCGTGATGATTTGATTACTCAAATCTGCTTGAGTATACCCTACTTATTTTATGAACTTCAGAGTGCATAGATTGAGTGCAGAGCCATTATCTACCAGGACCCTTTTTATTTTATGACAAGCAACCAGGACTTCGATGTGTAAGGGATGGTTGTGATTGGCATTAATATTTGGCATGCCATTCTAGCTGAAGTGTAGCTGGTAAGATAAAGCCAAGTGTCCTACTAAAGCTTGGAACCATGTGGGATTGATGTTGTTAGGTACGTGAGTTTCCTGTAAAGCTTTGTTGAGTATTTCTTGATGTACAGGAGAAGACTTAAGTAGATCTAAGATTAAGATCTGAGCAGGGGTCTTTCCTAAGTGATCAAGAATGTTGTAGTGAGAGTGTACAGGATTTGGCTGGGTAGGGGTGGAGGTTGCAGGGACAGTAATGTGGGATCGTCGGGTAGCAATAGCACATTGGGGATCTTTAGCTTTAACATGTATCATAGACACATGAGGTTCTACATGTTCAATGTAATGGAAAATTCCATCATAATTGAGGGGTACATTCTTATAGCTTATGTTATTTGTGTTGTCTTGGGGATTGTTGTTGGAGGTGCTTGCACCTTGATTATGGTTAGGGAAGGTGTTTTGATATATCTGCAATTGAGCATTGGATGATGAAGCTTTACTGGTGTCAACTTTGATATCTCCTCGATCGATAAGATCTTAGACATAGTTTTTGAGACCTTGAAACTTATTCAGAGTGTGCCCTTTAATCTTATGGAATTCACAATATTCATTCTCCTTAAACCAGGCTGGTTTGGGCTTAGATTCATCAAGTGGTTTAGTGACAGGGTATGTGATCGGATAGTTGACCTGTAACAACTTATTGAAGATGACACTCAAGGATTCTCCTAATTGAGTATACTGGCATTTTCCATTCCCTTGACTGTTCTAGTTCGATTGTTGAGGAGGACAAGATTCCCCCTATGGAATGGATATGGAATTAGGTACAGATGGTTGTTACCTCTAGGATGTATTGGCCACCTGAACTTGTTTAGTGTCAGTGACACTATCATTCATAAAATTCTTGTTCTTGTTCCAATAGCGTGACTTATCTCTAGATGGTCTCTCTTTGTCATGGTTGTGTATCTTGATATGTCCCTTAGCAATAAGGGCTCATTCAAGGATGGGTCCTTTCTCCACTACCTCAACGAAAGGGGTGACATAATGGAGTTTGAAATTATGGGCCATGTCAGCTTGTGAGTTTTCAACAAAGAGGGTGACCATGTCCTCTTTGAGAGGGGTTTTCATTCGGCTTGCTAGTGCACACCACCTTTGAAGGTAGCTAGCAAAGGTTTCACCTTCACGTTGCTTCTCTTTGAGGAGATCCAAGGTATTAGTGTCCTCCAAATTGAAGGATAAGTAAGAATTTTTTTTTTTGAAAGATCCACAAAGGATTTGATGGACCCTCGTTCCAGACTCATGAACCATTCTAGGGCATTGCTGTCTGGCTCTGTGGAAACAAACACAAGAGGTAGTTTTTGTTGTGTATAACTTCCTGACACTGGGAGTAAAACTCTTGCAAGTGGGCCTTAAGATCTTTGTTTCCATTGTATCTATCAAACTCTAGTATCTCGAAGTGTTTCAAGAAGAAAATTAATGAGATGGATGGGTCAAACGGATAGGGACATATATCTTTGAATTTAAAGGATTTCTTACTAGTCTCTGCTTGGAAATCTTTCAAAGCAGCTTTGATTTCTAATAGATTCACACTGACTGGTGGTGTAGTCGAGGTAGATGGGTTGGATGTGTATGGATGGTAAGACAGTGGAGGATCTTGTTGTGATACCATGTGAACGTTAATAAATGGATTTTGATAATGAGAGGATGGTGTCCCCTACTGATGTGTCAGGGGTTTTCATTGGTACAAAGATTGCTATTGTGAGGTGGAGTAAAAATTGGCTTGGTAATTATAGGTGGCATAATGCTAAGGAGCATGAATGAAGTGTTGTGGATTAGTTTACTAGTACTGGGGGTATTGATGTGATTGTTGTGAGGATGAGTAGGGTGGTTGTTGATGGAACTATTGTTGGTTATGATAAAAATAGTGTTGGGGGGTTTGCTGGTGTATTGTCGACTGTTGCATGGGTTGAGATGGAATGTTGTGTTGTGGTTGAATTTGTGGACGTAAAATAGATGCAAGGAATGGGGATATGGTTGGGATTGGAGGTCGAGATGGATTTACTTGTGATTGGTGGGGTGGTTGTTGTGATGAAACTAGAGGATTATGCAGTGGTTTTTGTTGATGAGGTGGTTGTGGTGTGATGGAGAAGTTCTGTAAAGGAGGTTGTTGAGTGATAGTGGGGACATTGGGTTGGGATGTACCTTGTGGAGGCAAGGGGGTGAAAGGGTTGCCTCCAACAATTAATTGGGGTGGATTTGGAAGGGGTTGAGCAGTCAACATTAATGGAGGATGTTGCGAAGTGTTTTGCGGCATACCATACGTGAAAGGGTCATTAGGGTCAGGTGTTTGGGAAGCACTTATGACTTAAATTGGGGCATGTGGAGGATTTTTTACATGGTAGAGGATGAAATTTCCAAATTCAGGTTGATACCAACCCTCTACTGGAGGCATATTGGGGAGGTTTGAATCATCAGGTGCGTTTTGGGAACTTTTGAATACGTTGGGTGTGGAATTGTCATATTTGGATAGGTCAACACCTGATGGGGGTTTGATACCTTTCTCAATTAGGCAGGCCAAAATTTGTTCCCTATGTTGTTCGAGGAGATGATCTGTCATTCGTGCAATGGCTAGATTACTGAAGTGTTCCTCAAGTGTGAGTTCAGGTTGATTGACCATGCTCTCTTCACTAGGTGGTGAGTTGTTTTGTTCTTCAGTGTTGGATTGTGATGAAGCACCATTATGGGGATCTTGAGGAGCATTTACAATGTTGTTAGGATCTTGAGGGGAATTTTCCATGTTGTTAGGATCTTGAGAGGTACTCAGTTGGGAACCTTGACCTTGTTGTGCCATTTGTTTCTTAGTTTGTGACCGAGTTTGAATGGGCATAAAAAGACAAGACTACGTTAAATATGGGGGTAATGGTTAGATGATTGTGTGATTGGATTATATTATTGGATGAATTCAATTAGAGGACTGGATTGGTTTGATTTGATAGATTAGATGATTGAATGAAATTGGTTGGATAGTTGTGATTGACTGGATGTGTTTGAATGGATGTGATTGGATCGATTAGATAATTGGATAGGTGTGATTGGTTTGATTGGATGATTAGATGATTGGATAGAATAGATCAAGTGATTGGATAGGTGTGATTGGATAATATTAAATGATGGAAGATGTAAGGGATCCTAAACCCAGTCAAAAAATCACCCTTAGTGACCTAGAGTGTTGATTGATCATGTGGATGATCACGACGCCAAATCCACCTCAAGATAGAAATGGATTGATTTGGGCTGAGGATGATAACTTACGAAACTTAATTCACCTCAAGATGGAAGTGAATTGATTTGGGTCAAAGTTAATGATTGATATGAAGGATAACAATCAAATTCAAGAACTAAGGTCAATTTGGATAACAACTTTTAACAAAAATTTTAGGTGGTTTGATGATGAGTGGTGTTTATATGATATGGATTAATTTAGCAAATGGTAAGATTTTGGTGAAACAAGTTCACTAGGTGATGATATGGGCTTCCCAAATGAGTTATCAAAATATTCAGAACGAGTGGGAAGATTGAGAGAATAAATGTATGGAGGCTTGGGATGAATAAAAAAAGTTTGGAATGATTAAACAGAGATTTAGGATGACTAAATGGAGGTATGGAAGCTAAAAAGAGGTTTGGAATGATTAAACAGAGGTTTAGAATGACAAAACAGAGGTTTAGAATGATTAAACAGAGGTTTGGAATGATTAAACGGAGGTTTGGAGGCTAAACGAAGTTAAACAGGGAAAATTTGACTATTAAGGAGGGAAAATTCGCCCCACTACAGTAAACAGGAGGGAAAATTCGCCCCACTATAGCAAATAGGAGGGAAAATTCACCCCACTACAATAAATAGAAGGGAAAATTCACCCCACTGTAGTAAATAGAAGGGAAAATTCACCCCATTGGAGTGAATAGGGACTTGGTTTAGATGGAAATGACTATGGAAAGGACTTAAAATGACAACAATAAAGCCAAGTTGTTAAAAAGTTTACTAGTTTCTCACAAGAAAACAATTTCAAACAAGCACAATCATATGATTAGTGTTAAGGGTATGGCTAATAAAGGTATTTATCTAGGATGCACAAGGTGTCTAGGGAGTCCTCGATATACTCTCGGTACATGATGCACAACCATGAACACTAGCCTGTCACAAGTATGAGTTGGGAACCCTAGCGAGATACTGAAGGGCTCAGACCAACTCTTCATGTCTATCTAGGTATCACCCTAGCTTCAATGCTCCACCAATTACAACGTGATTAGATTGAGTTACAACTTTCACTCGACCCCCTTTATATACATTGCCAGTACACGTGGTTGGAATCATCCCTTGGGGTGATGAAATCTCCAAGCAAGTCCCACTAGAATGAAGACACTAATCATTTCCAACTACTCCCTAGGCTCACACGAAGTGCAAGGGGAAAGTGAAAACAAACTAATGCCCCCTTTGAGTAACACAAAAAGATAGACACAATGAACAAGGAATATTACTTCCCCTAATTAAACTATGTTCCTAGATTAACGAAAAACAAGGATAGCTTTAGAAATCTGTGCAAACAAAAGGCCTTACAAGAAAACATTAGTTGTTTATCCTTCTTTATTTTCCAATTACACAAGAATATGCTGCAAAATGTTATAAAAAAAACCAATATCCTTGCAACAAATAATGTTATGGAGTTAGAATCGAAAAATAGCAAAAAACTAAAGCAAAAACTAAGCTAAAATGGTTGTTTTACCTCCCAAAATGTGTTGTTTTGGGGTGTATCTACCCCACTGCAGTAACCAGGAGGGAAAATCCACCCCACTACAGTAACTAGGTGGGAAAATCCACTCCACTATAGTAAAATGTCAGAAAAAGTAATAAAATAGGGGTGTGTCTGCCCTTCTGCAGTGAAAGGTTAGAAACAATATTAAAATAGGGGTGTGTCCACCCTTTGGCAGTAAAATGTTAGAAACAATATTAAAATAGGGGTGTGTCTGCCCTTTTGTAGTAAAATGTTAAAAACAAAGTGTAAATTTGGGTGTGATCACCCTTCTGTAGTCAAATGGAGGGCACAGTTGCACTTCTGTAGTGAACCAGAGGGCACAGTTGCCCCTCTGCAGTGAACCAGAGGGCGCAGTTGCACTTCTGCAGTGAACCAGAGGGTCCAGTCACCCCTCTGCAATGACCCAAAGGGCACAGTTTCCCCTCTGCAATGTACAGGAGGGCGTAGTCACCCCTTCATAGTGTATAGGAGGGTGTAGTCATTCCTCTATAGTGACCAGGAGGGCATAGTCACCCCTCTGCAACCTGTACCTGCAAACAATCTCAAAAACAACAAATGTAAAATAGAGAAACCCGTTTGTGTGTCCCATCGGACATGCCAAAAATGTGTAGCCTTGAGTTTTAACTATTTTAATAATGCAAAACAACTAAAATGAAAATGAAAAAATACAAGGAACACCTCAAAAGATTAGCCTAAGGAATGATAACACAAAGAAATAAGATAAAATAAAGATTGTAAATTGATATACCTTTCTTTTTTGCTAAAATTCCTTGGTTGGCCCTTGTGAATGTAAACTTGTATGCTCCTTCGATGACTATGGATATGACCAAATGCAAGATTGACAATATGATGGGATGCAAATGCAAATGGTTAAGTGGCTTGGAAAATGGCTAAGACAATGCTTTCAAATTGAGTAGACAATTTGATAGCATAAGGGTGAAAAAAATGACTAAGTGTTGAAAATGCCTTAGAAGAGGGGTATTTATAGAGGAATTTGAATTCACTAGAGAATTCAATGGTTGAGATTTAGCTACCAAGACCAAGATGAAGGGCTATGGTGAGTTGAGTACTCACAAGGCCTCACATCTTGACATGTGGAGCGTGAAGTGGCTTAGAGTAAGATGATGTGTAAGTGAGGTGGAAGGAGGGCACATGATGTGGAGAAATGACAAGTACCTTGGGGGATGAGAATATTTCCTAAAAAAAGAAATTCTTGTCCCTAAGTGAGAATGAAAGTGACATTTGAGAAATTTTGGAATTCCTCAAAAATCTCCATGGGAAATGAGAAAGTGGTTGGAGAAATAAATGTGAATTAAAAATTCACATGCTTGGGAGATTCTAGTAGATAAGAGAGGGTCTCAAAAAAGGTGGGTGGATGAGGTGACAAGTCAAATGTTCTCGAAGTTGCATGGGGATAAGGTAAGCCTTGGAAGGATAAAATGTGAATTAAAAATTCACATGGGGAAGAGAGGGACCTAGGATAAGTAAATGTGAATTAAAAATTCACATGGGAAAGAGGGTCAATGCTAAGAAAGACAAATTGAAAGGTTGACTAAAAAGGGATGTTAAATGTGGCTAATGAATTTGATTAACGTTGTGCAAATACATGATTAGGATAATTAATGAGATTAGAAGCAAGTGGAAAATGTAGGAGGATCTGACATTAATTTTTGATTAAGAGGATGCACATCCTAATCATGAATTAATTAAATCAATCTAGATTAGAAAAGGGATTATGGAGGATGTGACAAGGAGAGAAAAAAATGAAGAATTTTAAATTTATTTAATTCAAAAAGGTTAAATGACTAAATTAAATAAATTGATGTATTTATTTAATTTAGAGAGGAAAAAGGTGTAAGATAAAACATTTAATTATTAAACTAAATACTTTAAGGACTTTAGGCAAAAAGTGTAATATTAATTAAATAAATTAATATTAACGAAATAGATGAATAAAGATGTGAATTTGATTGTATGGGGGCGATCAAATTTAGATGTCTACACAGATCACTGATAGCATTACACATATCCATATCCAAATAGTCAAAACCAAGAAAATCCAAAAACATCCAAAACATATCAAAAAATCCAAAAACAAGTCGAAAACTAAAAAATGTCAAAAATATGGTTATCTGAACTACATTATCTCTAAGCTTAAACATAGGCAAGGCTAATCTTGGATGAGCTCTCAGCTCAAAATCTAAAAGCATTCATAAAATCTCATAAAACACAAAAGCATTAGAAAATTTGAAAATCAAAACATTTGTAAAATATCTCAAAAATACCGAAAACAACCTCAAAACATTCCAAAACACCAAAAACATTTCAAAACACCAAAAACATCCACAGATTTGAAAAAATCCATCCGTCCCATCTCACTTTCACTTGCAATAAACATGTGTTCATAATAAATGATCGTCACCCCCAACCTTTGGTAAAAAATTAGAAACAAGTATAGAGAATTGAAAGTGTGAACACAAAACGTCAGGGTCTCAAGTCTAGGCCAATAGGTAAACAAGTTGGTACACTCTTCATATCAATATCCTAACATCTAGTCAATCTCACAATCATCCGATAACATCATGACCTAGGATGCATCCTTCCTATAATGGATATCAACATTAGGCATCACCATAGTTTAGTCTTGGCTTGGGGTATGAAGAACATTAGCTTGTTTGTTTACTTGATCTTTGTCTTGTTGATTTATCTTATTGTGCTCATTGCAATGACCTCTTGATGATGTCTAATCAAAATGATTTAGAGAGAAAGGAATGGGGAAACGATCATTATCTTTTGTCTACTGTGCTTGTTAGATATTCTTGTAATATAACTTTGGTTATGCACGTTTTGTTTGGTTTGTAGAGAGGGTGTTTTAGGTGCCTTTTTGACCACATATGAAGGATTTCCTTTCTATATTTTGGTCTGAGATGTTTAAAATATCTAAACTACATTCTAAATAGGATTTTGTATGCCAGGTGAGAATAATGATACTCCTATTTGATTGTCAAGTCAAAGTCCATCACACTAGGTACAACACCATCCTAGTTCTTTATACCTTGATGCATCATGCCTATATGTGTTATCAAACATAAGGAAAGTAAGTTCTTTTAAAATCTCAATATCTGATAAGTGAAACAACATCAATCTCTCATCATCATATCTAATAAAGTCTCAACGACTCATAAACTTGTTGGATTTCTGCATCTTCTTGAAATCAAGGGTTGATCCCTCTCTTTCTGCTATCCTCTTTCACGCTAACATGCTATCATGACATGCATCCATATTGAATTCATATCATCATCCATCTCATCCTACATATTCATACATAACATCATCCATCTCACATGCATTGCATTACAATTTAAGTTGTTTAGGATAATAAATATTTGTTATTCTAAGCATCTTAAAACCATCTCATTTGCATCATCATCATAACCATCCATACATCCATATTGGACCTCTTTTTCATAAGATTGACCCTCAAATCAAACTTTTCGCTCGAGCTCTGAAGGGGGAAATATACCAACATAATTCTTCATGTTGGGACAACAATGGGGCATCCGAAAAAAAAATAAAAATTGAATTTTGATCTCGGTAAGCTTATTCTTTGAACCAACATAGTAGGTACATTGCTTCAAAGAGGGAAAAATGTAGATGCTCAAAATATTTTGATTGATATCATGCACTCGATCTTGATTCACTAACACCAATTCTTCCTTTATCACATCCATACTAACCATTAAAATTGAATAATTTTTATTTAATTAAATTCATTAAATTCCTCTATATTTCCCTTTTAATTAAATAAATCAACTTTATTTAATTAAATCATAATGTTCCTCTTTTAATTAAATAAATCAACTTTATTTAATTAAATCACAATGTTCTCTTTTAATCAAATAAATCAATTTTATTTAATTAAATCCCAATTTTCATCTTTTAATTAAATAAATCAAATTTATTTAATTAAACCCTAATGTCATCTTTTAAATAAATAAATCAATTTTATTTAGTTGAATCCTAATGTTCTTTATTTAATTGAATAAATCAAATTTATTTAATTAAATTCCTAATTAATCCTATCAACTAATTAATTCCACTATCTTCTCATTTGATTTAAATAAATCTAAATATCTAAATCAAATGTCAAATCAACTAACTTCATCTAAGTTAATTAATCCTAATTAACTCGTAACACTAAGCCTCCATTTCTTTAGATTTTGCAACTTGCACATATAAATCAATTTATTTGATTTATTAATTTTTCTATTTTCATTCAAATGTGGCATATCCTTAGAATATTCCACCAATATGAAATCTCCCTCCCAAAAGACTTTGTCCTCCAACTTGGCATTAAAGGCTCTTACATGTCCTTTTCTTGAGCCAACATGGCATTAACTCCTCTTACAACTCTTCTTGCACAAGCCATCTTTTGAATTTCAAATTCCACCTACATACATTTAACATGCACATTGTTCAAAATGTGATCCACTCTCCCTGTTTAGCATGTTGACAAGTGACACAATGCCATTGCTTCAAGTTTAATCTCACATTCTTCCTATTCCTCATTCCTCCATCTTTCTTTCCTATAAATAGAGGACTTCTCTATTGATTTGGGATATCCACAACTTCATGCAAGGTTACTATCTATAGATTTGAGCAAGTTCATGCACATTTTCATCCAAGTTTTCATAGATTTCATCATCCATAGCTAGGTTATTGACAATTTTCATCAAGGAGCACACATTCATCATCAAACTTGTCAAGGGATTGGGAAAGGGCTACTTTCCACATCAAATTACCACAAATTCCCCCATGGGATGCTGGTTTGAGCATTTTGAATAAGATTTCATTGACTTTTATTGGGTGTTTTATTTTACTTTCTTGTTCATTGTGTTTGAATGAATTTCATGGGGAATGCTAGTTTATGACTTGTTTAATGACTAATGTTTGATTTTTTGTTCATGTTTAAGCAGGTCTAGGCTAAGCATTCACACATGTTTATTTATAGTTAATCTTTTCTTTTAAATTTGTGCAATTTTGGAATTTGTAACTGTACTAGCATTCCTTGGTAAACCCACAAAAGTGGTTAACAATTTGAGTGAGGAAGGAAAAGTGGAAAAAAATGACCCCATACCAAAAATTTTGGTTTTTGGGTTTCGAATGAACTCTTTGGTTCGAGTGAACCAAAAAAGGGTTTGAATGAACCAGTTAAATGCAAGGTGGGCCTCATTCCATGAAAAAAATAATGAAAACCCTTTTTTGAAAGGGGGTTCAAATGAACCTTGGATCACTTGAACCTTGGTTCGCTCAAACCCTTGGGGGTTCGCTAGAACCCCCCTAGTTCTAGCAAACTCCCCTTTTCCCACCTTCCTGCTCTCTGGCACAAAAAAACAGAATTTTTTCCCTTCAAAGCCCAGGTTGAGGATGAAAATGGAGGAGACTTCACAAATCGAACTGGAAATAGGTAGTCCTTGGAATGAGCTATCCAACGAATATAATTTTAATATGTTTTGGTTTTATTATGTATTTATTTTTTTAGTTTTATTAAACATAGGTTTTTCATCAAAAATGAAGGTCTTTGTTTTGCATATATGGAAAAATAGCAGATTATAAAAAAAATTAAATAATATGAGTGCACCAAATATTGAAGTCCTTGATCCAACAAAACAAAAAGAATTTCAATATATACAAAAAAAGTCACGTGTTATACGGTCGTTCTATGTCTGAATTGTAATTGGTTTGACTTCGAAACTTGATTAAAGAAAAAATATTGAATAAAAAACTATCTAAATGGAAGCACTAGATATTGGAGTTACAAATCTAAATTTGAAAGAATTAGAATTTTATCTTTCATGGAAAAAAAATTATGCGTTATACAGTGTGCACCACTTTTTAAAAATGTTGTTTTATGAAAAAAACCAGTTTTGTGGGAGATTTAAAAAGAAGTGCAATTTGATTCCAAAAAAATAATTTTTTTTTTAGAATCTACAAAAAAAATGTGACGAGACTCTAATTTTCATCATCTTCAAATTCCTCACAATTTAGCCGCTATAGGTGCCCGAATGTGAATATTTAGTTAAAAAAAATTCAATGTCGAGTTTGGCCAAAAATTGTAAACCACTATTGTGGGATCACCCTCCTAGAAATATTGAAGTTTTTTAGCATCGACTAATAAAGTTGTTTAGCATCAATCAATTAATATTCAAGAAAAACCATGAAGGACAAGGTTGATCAATGCTAGGGCTAACCAATTAATAAGTGTACATGTGAATAAGTCAAGCATGTGCATGTGAATAAGGGGAGCACAAGTACTCAAAAACATGTAAGATTTGAAGTATATGCAAATTAATACAAAGTATATGCATGAATACAAGGTATATGCATGAAAACATGTAAGTCACAAATTATACACATAAGTTGTAAAGTATATATTTGAATACACGTAACTCATATCTATTGAACTATGGATTTATAATGCAAATATGGACACCATCGATAAAAAAAAATTGTATTAACCAAATATCCATGTAGGCACACATCAATATATGTCGATATAAGTATAAAATATAGGTACAAAATAGCCATATAGGCTTACAAGAATGCCATATAGACATACAATGTCAAATATATCCAATACAAAATATGTAAAAAATGCCATATAGGCATACAAGTAAGGGCTTTGGAATCAAAATTCATCACTCTCCATGCTCTCAAAATAAACTCTTTCCCTTTTCTTGTCGATCAGATAGAAATACATCTGTCACTCATTTATGTTGTAGTTGAGGAGTGCTCCTAGTGTTCCTCCTAGTGTTTAGTTCTTGGCGAAGTCTTATCTATTACAATAATAAGTAAAGACATTAATATATAGAAATTACATTAAAAAATAATATATTTAACAAAATGATCACTTACCGCTATCTGATGATCACTCTCCATGAAGGAAATATTCAAATGCCCATGTTGAGGCATGTTGAAGCCCTATATAAACCATCCAAATAGAAATTAAACTACAAATCAATAATGGTTTGATTTTTCACTAACTAACATCTAAAACAACGAATGTAAATTGAAATTTAGCAATTTGCCTCATACCTCTCCTATCAGAGCCATCAAGGATTCTATAGCAAATGAAACGCCGATGTCCATTGCCATCTACACATTAAGAGGTGTTTCTGCTTGCAACATCTGGAAATAAAACAACAAATTATTCAATCATAAAAACTACAATAGTGATCCACGTCATGACTTATAATGTATGAGATAATGAAAAAAAAAATTAGTACTTATTAAACTACATATTTATGACTATCATGATTACTATTTTCCCTATCCATATTTTTTTCGAAAGCACATGTTTTTAGGCTTTTACTCATAGCAGCAAGCCGGTGAACCATTTAATAAAATGTTTTTGTAGACATGTACGATAGTTGTGGTGGCATAGAGAAGACAGTGAACTATTTGAAAAAATGCCTCAAAGAAATGGGGTCTCATGGTGATGGAATGCCATTACAAACAAATGCACATCATGGCATTCCATCACCATAAGACCGCATTTCTTTTAGGCATTTTTTCAAATAGTTCATTACCTTCTCTATGGTATTATTGCTTACTATTATGCTTTGATAGAAAATTTTCCAATTATCCATTGTTTGTTGGAAAGCACCTATTTTAGACTTTCAACCATAGCAACAAGGAAGTGAGTAGTTTGATAAAATGCTTTGGGACACATATATGGAAAATGTGGTATCATAGAAAAGGTGGTGAGTTGTTTGAAGAAATGTGGTTTATGGTGATGGAATGGCATTCCATCACCATGAGACCGCATTTCTTTGAGTCATTTTTTCAAACTACTAACTGCCTTGTCTATGCTATTGCTTACTATTATGCTTTGATAGATTTTTTCCAAGCATCCATAGTTTGTTGGAAAGCACCCTTTTTAATCTTTTAGCCATAGTAGTGAGGAAATGAACTATTTGATAAAATGTTTTGGTAGACATGTCTGGAAAATGTGGTAGCGTAGAAAAGGCAACGAGTTGTTTGAAAAAGTGCCTCAAAGAAATTGGGTCTCATGGTGATGTACATCACCATGAGACCGCATTTCTTTGAGGAACTTTTTTCAAAAAACTCATTTCCTTGTCTATGCTATTGCTTACTATTATTCTTTCATATATTCCTTCCAAGCATCCATAGCATAGACAAGGCAGAGAACTATTTGAAAATATTCCTCAGTAAAAAGTGGTTTTATAGAATGCCATGACAAGCAAATGCAATTGGAAGCTACTCCTAGACTTATTACATATGCTATGTGAAGTAATTACATCACTGCTTATGTTGACTTTCTAAACAACTATATTGTAGTTGAAATTTTGTCATCTATCAACATCTAGTGATTAGTTATGGAATGTGAAGTAATACTTTGATTTTGAAAGATGTGCAATGCAACACAATCAACGATATGAATATAAAATACACAAATCTATTAAGTACAATTCATTAGTTAAACTCTTTATTTTATTACTTGTGTGTAGGTTTGACTAAATCCACTGGCACTGGGAGGTGTTCCCTCGAAACCTCCAATATTATCCTATTCAACATCCAAAATCACATATTAAAATACCATTCATAAAACAATGTTATTAACATGTAATAAATTTATAATTGTTTACTAGTTACATACCTCAATGGTAGGTGCAGCGGAGAAATAAGCAGGTGTAGGGCCGGTGTATCCAATATCAAAATTGTGACTGCAATTTTATTAAAATAATAAAACTAAATTAGTTAATCTTGAATTTCACAATCAAAATTTAATAAATTAAATTCAATGTACATGTTAACTTTTACCTGAGTATCAATGCCATAGGCCTCATGTAGAATGCCAGCTACCCTTGCCATCTCTATAGCTATAGATGGATCATGCGTAGTAGCCTCCTGAATGTCGGTGGGGTCATATGAACAAGTTGCCAATCAAGATTGACACAAATGGGATCGAAGCCCACCACTCGAAGGCTCCCTTGGATGGCACTGTAGAATAGAGTTGGCATGATGGATGACACTCTGGGTCAAAGAGCTGATGGCTTGCAAAGTCTCTATGTTGGCAATCTACTTTGTGATGGAAGGGATGATGATATGCTCAAAAGGCAGCCTAGCGAGAGGTCATCTCCCTTGCCTTGGAGGATCTTGTTGTGCACTGGATCTATCTTGAGCTGAACCCCCACCTCTCCCCTGGAAGTCCCTCATATCAAAATAATTTGGGATTTTGTTCAAGATGAACTCATAGTATAGTTTCTTAAAGAAATAATGCGGAACTTCAAAATTGTTACATGGTGGGTAATCAAAAACCATGTACCACCTATCCCAAAAAAAAGTTCCTAATATGTTGGTGGTGGCACCAATGAATAGGAAACATCTTCGCATTGAGGGTAATATTTGCATTTGACTGTGGGTCGGTGAATAATGAGCACAAATCATCTTTTGTAATTTTTAAATCTTTTACATCTTTATATAATAATTTATCTTGGTAATAAGCCCTAGCTTCCTGCCTCCTATCCTGCTAACCAGTTAATTGTTTGTTGATTGAATCTACATGTTTTAACATTTCTTTCAGTGAAGTTTCCAAGGTCATTCTTTCTGCGGTTGAACCATTTGGATCATTCAACCTCCTAATTAAATCCTCAACTTTTTTTTATTGATCTTAATTTCACTCATTAAGTTTTGCTGAGTGCCAAGAGGATGTTGAGGGATTGGTGGGGGGGATTGAGGTTGTGGTTGATTAACTAGAGGATTTTGTTGTTGTTGTTGTTGTGCTTGTTGAGGATTTTTTTCTCTTGTTGTTGTGCTTCTTGAAGATTTTGAGGAGAGTATGCAGGTTGATTAACATCTCCTACAAATTCAAAAAATAAATATAAAAAAAAACCTAAAACAAACAAATTTAAAACAAAAAATAAACAATCCTTACCTCTCAGACCTCCTCCTCGACATGGAAACATCTTGGCAATGAAGTAGCAGTCATTGATGAAGAATTTTGCAAAATACCTCCTCCTAGAACGCGAGCACAAAAAATTGGTGTTTTGGCCATGGGCAAGAAAAAAAAATGCAGTCAAGTGCAAGAATGAATTCAATTTTTTGTTTTTTGTTTTTAATATGTCATAACGTGCTTGCATTATAACGTGCCCACATTATAATGTGCTCATGTTATAACACACTTGCGTTATGGGTTCATTGTGGCTGAGCCTCAGGCTCGACACACCAAGCCATAATGCAAGCACGTTATAACGTGCTCGCATTATGAGTTTTAAAAAAAATTAAAAAAGTTGGCCACAAATTGGCCACCCATCTTTATGCACCTGCCTTGGTTTTGTGTAATACCACTTGGTGGTTTTGTGAGAGCTTGTTTCTATAAAAGAAACCACAAGGGTAGTTGTTTAGGTTGGTAAGTTTTCATGTTAGCTCTTGTTAGTATTTGTGAGGGTTTGAAGCATGGCATGGGATGTGTGGTCACATGTTTGTTCACATGGATTACTTGGAGAGGGCTTGATGCTTCAATGGTGTTCATGGAGAATCTAAAGATGTATTGTAATCTTTATTGTTGAATAATACATGAGAGATGGATGCTTTTGAAGGGTGGGTTTTTCCCTCTTAAGGGTTTTCCCAGGGTATATCTTGTGTCATATTTTCATTGTTATGTTGTTTATTCTCTTGCATGTGGATTATGAATACTTAGTTGCATAGATTTATCTTTTGGGTTATGTGGAAATTATCTTTAAATGGCTGCAAGTTTCCAATAGGATGAATTTAGTAGTTTGTTTGTTAGTGATATAAGGGAAATGGACTCAACCCACTTTGTAAAATACTTAATGGTTGTTATGATGAATTTGTGGCCATTAGAGGAGGAAAGATGGATTTTTCCAAGGAGATTGTGTCCACTTTGTGAAAATGGCCATGGTGTAGTGATTATTTGCAACTCTTGAGATGGTGCATGTATGAAATCATTGTGTTGATAACATGGTAAACATTTCTTCACAAGTTGATGTGCATCCTATTCCATTGTTAGTCAGTAATAACTTGTCCTTAATAGCTTTTCTGCAAGGATAAATCCACTAAAGTGAGCACCAAATACACCTTCGTGTACTTCATGTAAATCAATTTAGGTTTCTTCTTTCTCTAAACATCGAAGGAGTGTTCCATTGAAGCCTCTTTGATATAAGGTATCACCAAGGATCATGAAGCATAATGATATGCAATTGAAGGCTTTGTGTTGGGTATTGAAAAGATTAGGTGGGAGGGTATTGTCATGTAGGTACATTTATATGTCTTGATACTAGGGGGAATTGGGACCAACAATTTTGTATACTAATTCTGAATCTAGGATGTCAAATACTAGAATTAATAATTGATCAACCAAGAACTCACATTTATGACTATTATGAGGCATGTCTAGAAGTGACACAATGGTGGC
Organism: Sequoia sempervirens; assembly: GCA_007258455.2. NCBI lineage: Eukaryota > Viridiplantae > Streptophyta > Pinopsida > Cupressales > Cupressaceae > Sequoia > Sequoia sempervirens. The sequence goes on from VDFB02123121.1 coordinate 31,817, forward strand.
CATGACATCTACAACTTTATTATTCAAGCGAGGAACCTATTCAAACAAGATTTAAGAAAAATATTGCTTGAATTTGTTTACATTCTCTTGTATGGACGTTGTTTGTCATCCTTGGTTTTTTATTCATCAAATTGACTTGTTTGATAACTAGTTGGGAGTCTCCATATATTTGTAGTTTTATGATTTTCCATTGAATAGTCATTTTAATCATGTGATCAGTGCTTCATGTTCAACTATATTATCAATGCATGGAAGGCTATCCAATATATGCTTTAGGAATGCAATCACCCTAAGGGGTAATGAACAAGATTCCTATGCACTCCTAAACCATGTTGTGTGTGGGGACCATAAAATTGTAATTTTTATTGCATTTTATCTTTTACTAATAATATTATTTCATCCAAAAATTTAGCTATGAGTGGATGATTGTCTTTTATGGGTGCCTCAATAAGTTGATCTACTATTACTTGTCCTTTTATCACTTTTTTGTCTACTTACTCAATCTCAAATTCACTTAGTATCATCACCAATTTTTACATTCATCTACTGAGTGCTACTTTAGATAGCAAATATTTGAGTGGGTCAATTTCAGTAATGAGTTGTGTTTTAGCGTTGAGCATATAGTGTCTTAGTTTCTAAGTAATGAAGACAACAAGGCATGCTTGTTTTATGGGTGTATATTTGAGCTCATAATCCACTAAAGTGTGACTAATGAAATAGATGTATTTTTTATTTTCTAGTATTGCCATGTTGTGATAAAAGTGCCCCTAATAGTACTGTTGTTGATATTTAAAATAGAAGTAGTTTTCCTAGAATTGGTGGCATGAGCACAAGAGGAAATGCCAAATATTCTTTGAGCTGTTCAAATTCTTTTTGATAGTGGTAATTCCATTGAAAAAAATATTTTTCTTAAGCAAGTGTGAAAATGGTTGGCATTTATTTGCAAGCTGAGATATGAATTTTCAGATCGATTCCAATTTTCCTTGGAGACTCTTCAATTGTTTGAGCATCCTAGGAGGAGACATGCCCATTATAGCTTTGAACTTTGCTAAGTCAACCTCAATTCCTTGTTTGGACACAACAAAACCTAAGAGATTTCCAAAGGTGGCACCAAAAACACATTTCTTAGGATTTAATTGTACTTGATATTGATTGAGGTGATCATATATTTTCTCAAGTACTTGAATGTGTTTTTCTCTTGTCTTTTATTTTCCCAAAAGGGCATCAACATAAAATTCCATGATGATATGTAGCAAATCATGGAATACTACTTACATTACTTGTTGCTAGGTAGCTCCTACATTTTTAAGACCAAATGTCATCACTTGATAGCAAAAGGTAACCTATGGAGTGATAAAAGTTATTTTATGTTCTTTTGTAGCTATCTTGATTTGGTTTTATCCTAAAAATTTATCCATGAGTGATGAAATTTCATGTCCTACTATGAGATCAACTATTATGTCAATGTTTGGAAGTAGGAAATCATCTTTTATACATGATTTTTTGAGATCCCTAAAATATGTGCAAACTTTGATGCCCCTTAATGGGTTTAGCAATAGGGACAATTTTGGTTACCCACTCAGGGTAGTCTATTGGACAAATAAAACCTACTTCCAAAATATTCTCTAATTTTTATTTTACTAGGAGGGCTATTTGTGGATGCATTTCTCTTAATTTTTTCTTGACTAGTTTTACATTTGGGTAAACTATCAAGTGATATACAACTAGAGCTAGATCGAGTTCTGGCATGTTAGCATAGGACCATGCAAAATTCATGGAATATCTTTAGAAAAATTCTATAAAAGTTCTCATTTCTTTATTTGTGAGAGAGGATGCGAGGAATGTAATTTTAGGATCCTCTATAGTGCTCACGTTAATTGATTTTGCTTCTTCCACCACACTACTGAATTTGACACCATTTTCTGATGGAAATTCATCGGTCATTCGAAAAAACTTTTTCGGACAAGCGATGAAATGACAAAAATATTTGTCATTATTTTTTCATCAAAAGGCTGACGACAAATTAAATGTTGAAATAATGGTGAAGATTTGTCGATCGTCGGCATCATAAAATGACTCAGAATTTCATTGGAATATCAACGAAAAATTCATGTATCCACTGACAAATTAGACCAGAAGTTCATTGCCATTTCGATGAAATGGGCAAGGAGTAGCATCGAAACAACACCAGATATTCGTCGCCATTTTGATGAAATGGGAAAGGATTAGCGTCGAAACAACACTGAAATTTTGTCGAAAGTGCGACGAAATGGGTGAGTAGTAGCGTCGAAACAACACCAAGAGTTTGTCGAAATTGCGACGAAATGGGCAATGAGTAGTGTTGAAAGAACACCAAAAGTTTGTCGAAAGTGTGACGAAATGGGAAAGTAATAGCATCAAAACAACACCAAAATTTTGTCGAAATTGTGACAAAATGGGCAAGGAGTTACGATGAAACCTTCGTCGTAGCTATAGCAACTTCGTTGAACCTTTTCGGCGATTTATCGGTGGGTTTCGTCGAAATTGCGACAAAGAAATGCAATTTTTTTCAAAAAAAATATTCATGGAAATGTACCATCACAGAGATTGACGACTGATCATACATACAAATTGCATATTAGTTTGATGCTTCAAACAATGCATTTCTTATATTGAAAAGTGCATTGCCTTATTGCGCTTCTCTTTGTTTCGAGAATAGTTTAATATTCTCTACTTAACAGGGCCAACCACGTGACGGTGGAAGCTCATTTGGCCCCTCCCCCCCTCACATCACTCTCAATTCCCTATACCCAATCATATAACATTAATCATTCATTCATCCATTAATAACATATAACATTCATTAACATATAAAATTCATTCTTTCAATTTTTACATATTATCAAAAATATGGTTGTCATGATATGATTACAATCACTTTTTTTTTTTTAAAGCTACATAAAGCTAAATTGGAGTATCATTTTATAAATCAATATCTGTCCCCCCATTAGTTATTCTTCCCTCTGCTCGTGATCTTAATGTACGCCTAGTCGTCTGCTCATGACATGGACACCGCTATAAGGGGGTCTGGTGCAATAAGAAAGAAATGTTAAACTAATATGTTTTATTATTATTGTTACAAGTATTTCATTAATTAAAAGAACATTAGAGTGGTTCTCTTTACCTAATGGCTCCACATCATGTTCTTGAACTTTTGTTATAGACTCATGCTCAACATGTTGAACACCCTCTAAATCCTGATTTGCAGTTCAAACACGAAAGGTTACATTAATTAATACACCAATTGAAATTAAATATGTTTAAGAGAACATGAGGGTGGTCCTCTTTACCTGATGGGGCCATATCATGTTCCTGATCTTCTCTAGCCTGATCATGCTCAACATGTTGATCACGCTTGACATGCTCTAAAGTTGAAACATGAAAGGTTACATTAATTAATACAACAATTGCAATTGAATGTGTTTAAAAAAACTTTAGAGTGGTCCTCTTTACTTGATGGGGCCACATCATATTCCTAATCTTCTCTAGCCTGATCATGCTCAACATGTTGATCACGTTCTACATGCTCTAAAGTATTGGGATGCACACCATGACCTTCATCTACATGTTGTGCTCCACCCTCACCAGGCTGCATTCCAATGTCATGTGTAGTATTATCATTGATTGAATGTTTAAAACAAATAGGCATGTAATTACTTTATGGTGGAAATTAATATTGAATAGATTGCACAAGTATTCAATTTTAAATAAACTTTATTATTTTATTTACCTGCATTTTAGATGCAATGGAAGATTGTGTTTTCCCAGTCAAGACTCTTAGGCATTCAACCATGGCTCCATAGCCTTGCTAGAAGGCAATCTTCAAGTCCTCTTCTGTGGGAACTCTATTGAATTCAAAGCCCTACATTTTTGCATAAGATAATGAATTTTGCTTCTATGGTGTGATAAAACTGATTTTTTTTCAATTTATTATAATTTGGATGCAATATTTTATTTATTGATACTTACAGTTCGTGTGGCTAATTTCATATAACTAGCAGAGCCAAGTTTGTGTTGCTCGTGCTTTTCTAGTCTTGGCTTTGTTGCCTTTGATGTGTCGGGCAGCCTATGAAAATTTTAAATATGTTAGATTATGTAAAAAGAAAGAGTAATCAATATATAATTACATTGTTGATAGTATCACACATAGCAACATTAATCGTTTGGGGAAAAAATTGGCAAACCAAAAGTTCAAAATTTTTTGAAAAAATGGGGAAAAAATCAGATTTACAAAAAAAACACAAAAATTTAAAGAAAAACAGTCAAAAACTATTTTTTAAAAAAAAATTAATGGCATTTCCATAGCATACAGACATTGAGAGCAAATAAAATACAAAGTTCAATCCATGAATTATAGAAAATAAATTTTTGATGGTTATATTCATATCGCTGATTACATTGCACAAAACATACTACAATTGCATAAATATCAGATGGTGACAGTTGTCTATACTACCACATTTTTCATACATGTCTACTAAGCATTTTATCAAACAATTCATTGCCTTGCTTCTATGGCTAAAGGCCTAAAATAGGTGCTTTTGAACAAGTTATGGATGCTTGGAAAAAATCTATCAAAGCATAATAGTAAGCAATAGCATAGACAAGGCAGGGAACTATTTCAAAAATGCCTCAAATAAATGTGGTCTCATGGTGATGGAATGCCATGACAATCCATAGCAATTTTCTTGTCATGGCATTCGTTATGGCATTCCATCACCATGAGACCACATTTTTTTGAAGCATTTTTTCAAATAGTTCACTACCTTTCTATGCTACCACATTTTTCATACATGTCTACCAGAGCATTTTATTTAAAAGTTCAACGCCTTCATGAAAGTAAAACCTAAAACAACATGCTTTTTGAACAAGCTATGGATGCTTGGAAAAATCTGCAAAGCATAATAGTAAGCAATAACACATAGACAAAGCGTTGAATTGGCGAAAAATGCCACAAAAGAAATCCGGTCTCACTGGCGATGGAATACCATGACAATCCATAGAAATTTTCTTGTCATGGCATTCGTCATGGCACATTCCATCACCATGAGACTACATTTCTTTGAGGACCATTTTCAAGTAGTTCCACTACAGCACCTATGCTCTGCATTTTCATACATGTCCACAAAAAGCATTTTTTATCCAAGCGGTTCATTTGCCTTCTTTTGTTATGGCTAAAAGCCTAAAATAGTTCTTTGAACAAGCTATGGATGCTTGGAAAAAATCTATCAAAGCATAATAGTAAGCAACAAGTCATGGTCTCATAGTTTTTCGCGTGAAAATCAGCTCAATTTTATTCACATTTTTTTGTAGATTTTAAACACGTTTTTTGGCGATTTTGCAGTTTGAAACAAAAAAAATCATTGACCAAAAAGTCAACGATTTTTTCAAAAAATCGGGTAAAAAATCGTCTAGCCTATAGAGTTTTTAAAAATTGCGATTAATCAGGATTTTTTGCAGATTTATGCTTCTATATCACATACCTTCCTTGGCCCAGTGGTGTCTTTCCTTTTTTCTTTTCAGCCTTCTCCTTTCCATCGAACACCAGGTCCTTCCACTCCCTCTCTGGAATCATGGGGGGATGCTCGTACTTTTTGTTCTTCTCTAAATGTGACCTATATTGGTCCCTCACATACTTTAGATGGGTACTAGCTTTCATAAGGACCTAGGTTTAGTTGAATGTTTTATCACCGAACATCACAACTAAATGGTTAATGAGCTCATCTTTTAAATCTTAATTTTGGGTATTCCACCATGTACGTATGGTGGGCCCGAAGAGCTCCAATGTAATATCACTTAGATGTTTATACAAAACATCATTTCCTGCAAAATGATCATGGGATCAATAGTCTAAAAAGAGCGATCAATAAGTAAATTTCAATTGGATTATATAGAATAATAATTAAAACATTTTAAAGTACCTGGGACCTTCTCTATCTTTATGGGAATGAAATCCCCGGTCACCACAAGTGTGACCGGCAATGTTCCCATACTAGTAATACGAGAAGATCTAGGAAATGTTGCTAAAACATCACCGGTACTAGTGGCCTCTCATCCCAGGGTACATGTCTTGATGCATGTTCTGGTATGTGTTCACTACTAGAGGGTGCATTAACGGATGCCTGCATGGTATGTGTTGCCGACATATCAGACGACAATATAGGCATGGATGATGGGGTTAGATGATGTGATGTATATGTAGGAAGATCAGGATGGACACTTCTACCAACACTTACTCCTTGGGCAACACTTGCAGTACCCTGATCATAGCTAGAAGTGTCATGAGGAGGCAAATAACCCTATAAAAACAACACATATTTTAGTTCATGATATAAAAGAGTACAAAATATAAAACCATGAATGAACTTATGTTATAATTAAAGACCTCATGAAAGCTTACTTGCAAATTTTGTAATCTCTCAGTCAATACTTTAAGCCTCTCTCTTATCTCATCTATTTGAGGCACTATGAACATCAACTTAGCCATTTCTTCATTGCATTGTTTTGGAGCTTCTTTATCGTATCGAGAGGGTTTGCTGAATAAGCAATGTCATCATCACAAAATATTAACTGCACCTCACTATGGATGCTCTCCTCTACTGTTGGTTCCTTTCCCCGATCAGTCGATTGCAACAAGAATATTAAAAACATTATCGAAATTAACCCAAAAAACTTATGAAAAAAACATAATAATAAAACATTTTGCTCGAATCTAATTTGTACAATTACAATGAGGTAAACCTGTCAGGTAGAAGCACCTGAAGATACATGGAGATTTGTGCTCTAGGCCAGAGCCTTCTCCATATGATCAATGTCCCCCTATTACAAAAATTAAATATAAAAAAACATTACTGAAATGAAACCAATAGACTTATGAAAAAAAACATAAGAATAAAATGGTATATTGGAGTCATTAATTGGAGGTTGGGTAAAATGGTACCCCCATAGTAACTATGTTTGTAACTAAGTGATTCAAATTGTAATTGATTAGCAACTCTTCCCCTACAGTTATTGATTTTATCGCACATACAAATACACGGTTTCCCTCGCATGCCTCGAATATGCAATTGGGTTGCTTATTTGTTGACCCAGGTCATGTATTGTTTATAAACCCTACAATATTCCTTGATACTTTTGGCCTTCCGTCAATGTACATATCCACTCTATTTTTATCCTTATCTTTTAGTTGTATATAATTTGCTGATAGTACATACCTATGCATACTTCATGTATATCAAACCAATTGTATCCAATATTTGTAACTGTAATAGGGTCCAACATCTCCATCATTTCAGTAACTTTTTCATAATAGACCTTTATGTCGTCCATGCAAAATAGGCCCAAACATGTAAAGACGATGGTGCTATGCGATATATCCTCTTGTTGACACAAAAATCGGTGTTTATTGGAGGAAGTTCCTTGGGTACCCATTGTTTCTGTAGATGTTTGTACTTCAAGGGAACCTCAATGTCACCTATGCTCTCATCATCATAAGAACATGAACCCCTTCAGCAAGAAAAAATTCCATGCGTTTACGGAATTTTCTTCTAATCTTTTGACCTCTAGTTGATCTCCCTCTTTTCGACATATTACATGTCTCACTTTCCTCTTCTCTTCCTAAATTTCCCTCACTTGAGGAAGACAGATCTGACAAATACCTATTTGGTGGTACTTGCACTCATAAGGATTTTTGATGAAGTTCTTTCATGGTGATGTGATCCCAAGGTGACATTATGATTAATCTATTATTTCATCACTAGAATTTCACAGGTTATAAGGTAATCAAGTCTTGATAGATTGCAAGCTATTGTTACTACTGTCCAAATGTGTCCATCACAAATCAAATCTACTTAATGTATTAACTCCCAAACTTTGTAACAAGTGTTAAATGTGACTATGGTCCACCAATTACACAACCAAGGCCTCAAATGTATTCTCTAATTGTAATCAATGGAATTTTGCTCTTCATTCAAGTAAATAAATTTGAAGGGAAACACCACCAAGTGGTTTATTAGAAACCTACATGACTAAAATTAGCAGTAAATTTATATTTAATTTCCATATGTCTAAGTGGTTAATGAGGATGGAGTGTGTACTAGGCCTGGTTAAGTCATCATAAGTTTACGCTTTGGCAATAAATTTTTTTAAGTCATATTGAATCTTCCTATTTCTAATTGCTAGGAGATTTTTGGTATATTTTAAGGTAGGATGATTGATGAAAGAGCCCAAAGACTAGCCTTTCTCCATGGTATCCAGGTACACATAGCAACGGTCTTCTCTTATATGGTTGGACATGATTTAAAGAAGTTAGCTAGGAATTATTCATTTAACCTAAGGTTTTCTCATAATGCCATCATTGGAAAAGTATGATCAAATTCTTCTATTATGAAGAACTGGTATATGTGCCTCTAGTAATCACTATAAATGTTTGTAAGGATAAAATGACTAATTGCATCAGGTAGGAGAGAATCAACTTTGAGTTCTTCAAAGATTATATCCCCCTATTCATAATTTTTAAGGGTTGTGTGTGGAGGAGGTTATCACTACCAAGAAGGGAGGAGACCTTTCCTTGTATTCTTTTCTAATTTTCATTATTCTTATTTATTTTACACCTACATTTACAAATACACATACATATGCATTTACTATTTTCATTTTATTCTCATATGGTTTAATAGTTTGATTGATTTCATATTATATATGTGTTGAAAGGCTTTAGAATTTTAATTACATTAATTTATGGATATGTTGTATCTATAACACTACAAAACCATATACTCTTTGCATTTACACTTGCATTTAGAAATACACATTTATATACATAGATATAGATTTCTTTAATGATATGTTGCATTTATTGTTCTAGAAGAGCATCCAATAATTGCATTTACAATTACATTTAAAAATACATATACATACATACATACATACATACATACATATATATACGTGTGTGTGTGTATGTATATCATTTATATTCAGTGTTCAAAAACAACCCATTAGGTTGAACATGGATAAAAATTCATAAAATCATATCTCCCTTACATGTTTTGTTGAAACCTAGGTTTGAACGTCTCATTTCACATGCTTTTCTTCACAAAATTATTGAGGACAGTAGCTATACCTTCTTTATTTCTCATCCTAGGCCCTATTCATTCATCCTATAATTACAACAGTATCCATGGGGCCTCTTACACAAGCTATAGTAATAAAAAAAAGTGTAAGAGCCACTTTATATCATGTTTGGACTACAAAACCCTGAAAAATAGGGTAACTCATATTATTATTTGTTGGTGAGCTGTATGGACAAAATCATTAGCGCCAGCTCATTCTTGAAGTCTTTTGAAAGAGAAGCGAATCAAGTGGTAGTTAAGTACAAACCTTATAGTGTCAAGGTGAATGAGGTGATCAATTTTGATTGGCCAACTGATGAAGAGTACCAGAAATGGGTAAATGTACATTTAACTAAGGAAGAGTTAAAAGGAGTAGGTTGCTAACGGTTGACAAATCAGCTGTTGCAGTTACAACATATTCCAGTTTTTTTTTTTGGTGACAGTCTAGGCACAAAATTCTTGATGTTTTTTGTTGCTGCATTAACCATTCTCAGTGAGCACGATGAACAAGAAGATTCTCTGGGGAGATTGATGTAACAATTTTTTGGAATATCACAAGGCGGTCCAATTGGCTGGTGACATGTATGCTTTCTAGCCCTATGCTTGTTTGCTCCTCATTTTTCTATAAGAAGGATTTCAAGGCCAGAAGTATGGATTAGCAAGTTAGATATTTTTGGTCAAGTCTAGATGAAGTTGTAGAGAAAATTGTAAAGTCTGATGGTTTTAGGGAAAATGCAACTTAGGTTTTGAGTCATTTTGTAGTAGGTTTTGAATTCATGGGGATTTGATGTTTTATGACAGTACTGGCTTTTGAATTGATATGATTAATTCAAACTCATGTCTCTCCATTGTACAAGCATAT
>VDFB02123122.1:0-21708 GCA_007258455.2 Sequoia sempervirens
AAGCTCAGTTAACTTTATCGCATTGAATGAAAAAACTATCCATCCAAAGAGCTAAGGAGCAAATGCTCTCACCTATAACGGCGTAATATCAAATCTTGCATTCATTTAACAAACATTCAAAGAAAATTCTATCTTAATTCTAATCTAATTCTAATCTATTGTTGAGGAAGTTATACAACCTTGCAAACCACTTGACAATAAAAGGGATTCAAAGCAAATCATGCATAAGAGCTTTTATTATCGGAAGTAGCAAAATGCAACAATCTCATACACTTTACAAATGAGTGGCGAGCTCAATTTATAGGCTCCCCAATTACAATTCAATGGCCAATATTGATTTAGGATCAATGACCGAGATTACAAAATAAAACCCTAATTAGGGTTTGTCAACCAACTACCTCTCGACCAATGAGAAAATTTAATTTGGGGACACTTGTCCTTCTGCTAAATATAAACCAACAATAAAATAGAAAGTTGTTGCATGTTGATTTGGAACAATTTGATTGGTTGGCAGATGATGAGGCGCCACCTCAGCGTGCTGGATGTCCTCCTTGGTCACTTTGTTTTTCTTCTGTGTGCTTGCCTTAGAATATTTTTCTTTGCCAATGACTCTGTGCCAGCTTGTTTCTTCCTAGCTTTGATCTCGGATTCCAATTTGAGACTTTGATTTCTTCTTCTCACCTGTATTGGAAGTCTTGCCTTGGAGCACATGTTTAGACTTGAAGTTATTAAGCCTTTCTTGATTGCTTTGAAATTCCTCTTGCTTGAATTGGATTGGTGTTATTCCTTTGGATTTCCTCTCTGAATTATCCAATTTGTGTCAAGAAATTGTCTAAGTATGGAAATTTGTTTGGAACACTCTTGTCACCATCTAATTCTGATTGGAAGCTTGTTTTTAATTCTTCAGGAGATGAAATCCCTCAAAAAGTTGCCCTGATTGCTTCAACAAGTTTGGGATTGTAGGTGAAATCCCTTCAAGATGTCCGAATATTCTTTCAAGTGCCTTGAATTTGAAGAATGCCTTTGTGCTTTTGCCACAATGGGGGAAATTGGAATTTTCTCTGTGAAGTATTTCCCATACTTGGCCAAATTTTTGAATTTCCCTCTTTGGGAAAACTTTATCAATACTTAGACATTTTTCTTTCTTAGGCCATGTCGGACTTCATTAATGTTTGGACATTCCATATTTTAGCAAAGTCTAAGACATTTCTCTTTTAGGCCTAAGTCAGACTTTGCCTGTCTCTGGACATTCCTTGTTGGAGGTAAGTCAGACTTTTTCTTGCTTGTGTCGTCCATCCATTTTGTTAACACTTGGAATCTTTTTCTTTACCTTCATGGTGGACTTTGAAACTTTTATTCCATGTTCTCTTTGATGTCTAGGCAATCTTTGAAGTCTTCTTGCCAAGGTCGGACTTTGGAGTTTCTTTTCCATTCAAAATTTTCCTTAGGTTGGACTTTAAAGTGGGCTTTCCAAATGTTTCCAAGGTAAGTCAAACTTGGTGAATTTCTTTCCAAATGGTAGGCGGGCTTCAAGTTTTCCTTGCTATCTCCTCATTATCTCCATGGCGGACTTTGCATTTTCTTTTCCACTTGGAAAATGTTTTTTCAAGGCATGATAGACTTTCTAGCTTTCATTCCATGGTGAATTTCTTTCCAAAATACAAGGCAGAGTTTGAAGACTTCTTGACATTTCCTAGGGCGGACTTTGAAGACTTTATTCCAAGACAGGTCGGACTTCTCAATGTCTTTGCCATTTTCATTGAAAGTGAGGTCGGACTTCAAGAATTTCATTCCAAATCTCCATGGCGGACTTTCCTAGTGCCTTTCCACTTCTTGGTGGACTTCATCTTAGCCAAGACATGGCATGGCGAACTTCTTAATGCCTTTTCCATTCTTTCTCAAGTCTAGGCAGACTTGGAGGCTCATTTTCCAATAGTGTTTTTTCCATCTTCATGTTAGGCTAGGTGAAGTTCAACATGTGTTTGTCATATTCTCTCCTTTATTCTTCCAATACTTAGCCAAATTCATGAAATTTCCTTCTCAAAGCATTCATACTTAGTCATTTTTTTGAATTTTCCTTCCTCCTCTTGGCTGGGCAGACTTCATGAACCTCATGCCATGCCTTCCTTGGCTTGGGCGGACTTTGGAGTGGGTTTTCCTTCTTCCTTCCATGTGTAGGGTGGATTTTCCAAGTCTTTTAGCCATTCTCATTACTTCTTCCAAGTGGACTTGCCATTGCCATTGCCATTCCCATGGGCGAATTTATCCAGACTTATACCATTTTCCATCCTTGATCGCCATGGATTTCATGCTTGCCTCTTCACCATATGCTTTTTCCTCTTGATTTTTCCAAAAAAAAAATTATTGATTTTTGCATGCTTTTCTTGATTTTTCATTGATTTTTGGTTGATTTTTCAATTTTTACATCTAGTGGCTTGATTTTGATTCTAAAAATAGAAATGTTGACTCCATGACCAGGATTGACTTTCTAAAAATAGAAAAAGCAAAATCCCTAAAAAATAGGGATCCTGTTGATGTGATTTTTGTGACCGCACCAATTAGCAAAACAAAGTTGTCCGAAGGCTACTCCATTCTCTCTTGATCAAAGTATTCCGTGCGCTAAGATTGCGAGATAGATCGCACGTTCAACTCCAAGGTTTTGAAATACTTTCAACTCCAAGGTTTTGAAATACTTGGAATACCCTCAGTTGGTTTGATGTGAATTGCTGTTTTCACGAGGGGACTTACACAATTGTTCAAGATACTTGCAGTTAACAGTAGATGGATGATTTGAAGGGGATTTTTGCGCGTATGATTTGGCAATAAGGTATGTTTTTTCCTAAAACTATCCAAAAATGTGCGGAATGTAAATAAGTGTAAGGCCTAAGAAATTTATATTCTATTCTAAAGGCGGGACGTGGGATCAATCTAAACAATTTCAACCAAACTCTGCTCAGCCTCACACCGGACAACTTACACAAAGTTGGTGCAATCTTCAAAGGGATAGCGAGAAATTTTCAAACTACAATCCAACATCAAGATACCGTCAAGACGACGCATACCAAAATATGAATCGTAGCTGAAGTTAAGCTTATGAAATGCTCTAGTTGACCACACAAGGTGAACTTGCCGTCAACAAGCTGCTAGTGGTATGGAATAAAGCGAAGTTGCCTTGATCAACACCACAAACCCACAACTAATATCTACTTGCATGAAATGAAAATGCTATTCTAAGTTATTTTACGCTACTTGGAATTGAAGGGATGAAGAAACCTTGCTAGCTGTCCATAACAAAGACGAATTCCACCATCAATGAAAAGATCTTCTATTATGAAAGTGTTACACAACAATCTCTTACAAAACTTTCCTTCTCCTCCAAACTATGCTATCAAACTATTAAGCAAAATGTCTACTCTCTAATATCTCCTCTAATCTAATCTCTATTCTGATTTCTAATTTCTAATGTATTATAAATGAGGGGGACTCCCCCTTTTATAGATGGCCTAGTCCAATGGACGGCTCAGATTACAATCAAATCAAAGGCTCAGATTGAGCCACCTCAGCCCTAACCCTAAAAACTGCTAGAATGGGGAGTGGTATATTAAATGAATCAAAGATTCCCACTCACTCCCAAAATAGTAAAGGCAATTAATGCCCACAATCAGTCTTCTAGAAGATCATCATCCAGCAGTGCATTCTCGTTCTCCTTCTCCCTGGCTGCAAACTCAATGAACCTGGCAAGTATAGCCTCAACCTCCTGAACTGAAATAGGTGGAATGCAATCAAGCTGGAACTCTAACACCATGACTAACTGTTCATGCCGTGCACAAGATTTTCTCCAAGCGGCTAAGGGATCCTGCGTGCTCTGAATTAAGTTGGAGAAAGTAGAAGTGTTCTCAAAGTCATCTTGTACAAAGGTTTTCACCTCTAAAAAGAAAGGCACCAGCCTACCCCTCAAATTATCAGTAGTCACTTCCTCGGGATTCAACCGTCTAGCAAATATGGCCTCGAAGGTATTCTGGACCCCATCAGTAATATTGACCATAGCCTTCTGAATTCTAGCCGAATCTGCCTGTGTTGCATCAAAGAAACCACGTCCTGTGACTACTGAAGAGTACCATCTAGAAAAGTCGTATCTATCATTCTCCTGAATGACTCCTCCATCAATCAGCATCTGCAAAGGAGTATGCCTCAAGACGTTGAATAACCTTGCTCTGATAAACTGAAGCGTCACCCCAGGCCTGATCAACTGCCTGCATACGTGCCATGATATTGGAAGCCTGCTGGAAAGCATGAACGAGGTCTTCCATGAACTTTTATGTTTCAGCACGAACTCTTGCAACCCATTTATTTGCCTCCTGTGCCATCTTCCCCAACTCCAACAAGCCACTAATTGACTCTCTAGGTATTTCAGCTGGAAGTTCTATTGCTGGAATCTCTTGCCCAGAAGGATGAGACAACTGTTGCATATATCCTATCAAAGCCTTATGCTCCCTTTTCAACTTCTTATACTTTCCTTCCTTTTTGAATAATCTATCCTTGAGGGCGTGGTAGGAGTTATCACATTCTTCCACAATCTGTGCACCTCTGGGGCATCCTAACTCCAAAGTTGTGACCACGTAGTTCTTTGGCACTGCTTCGTCTCGATCACAATCAACCTGTGGCACTGCCATATGAAGGGTGCGAGCCATCCTCATCAGTTGATATCTTTGAAAATTTTCGTGCTCTCTTCTTTTGTGGAGGCGCGTTAATCCTGTTTAACAACTCTTTCATTTCTATCGCTGGATCAATTTCTTCACCGGGGCTTCTTCTCATCCTATCTCTGAGCCAATCAGGTACTGTATATAGTATATCAAATGGCTGTTGTTCCTGTGCCTCTACTTCACGGACTTGTTCAACTTCTATATCATTCTGGCGAGGCTCATCAGCCTTTAGTGGCTGAGTATCTCTTGAAACTATATCATCATCATCTAAAGTCGCCCCTAGTTCTTGTTAAAACTGAGGGTCAGTAGCAGTCCCCTCATCGGTTTGCTAATCATCTCTACTAGGTGCATTGACACTCTGGCCAACTGACTCTCTCTATGGTGGCTGATTATCCTCATGCACCTCCTGCACTTGATTCAATGCATTCCTTTGATCAACAAATAAAGAAACCTCCTGTATGCTTGGAGAACGTGTTTCCAATGGCATGGGTGATTCAACTACAACTCTTGGAGGCTCCGACTGAACAGGCTCTTGCCAAATTGGCTCCTTCCTTCAAGATTCTGGACCTCATGTGATTTGTTTCTTCCTGCTGGTGGTGGGTGTCCTATGATCTCCCATCGAATTGTAGGTCAATGCAATCAACCTACTCTTCAATCTACTCACACGCCTGTCAACCCATGCTTTGGTAAATGTCAAGATTGGAATAGAAAGTGTGTCCAAGTCAGCAATCTCTGGCTCTGACCAATCCGGGAGTGGAAGTGGAGTATCTCTCATTGCCTCATAATCTGGATGTACAACGTTCATATCTTCATCCACCTGGTCTGGTATTGGAATGACTTCACACTCCCTGATCATGTTTATTGGCAACCTAGAGAACATTCTTTTCCTGACTTCAGCCTCGTCTGATGCACCAGCCCAATAATCCTCAATGTTTGCCTTATGTTTAAATTCTTCTGACAGTACCCACCTGATATTGTTATGTGGATCATAGTGTTGTCTGCTGGTGTGATGGAAGTGATAAAACTGAAGCTCACTCTCAACTTCTCTAACTGCCTGTAATGAAGGACACACTTCATCGGAATTGCCCATGACAATTGGGAAGTCAACACCTCCCTTCTTTTTCTTCTAAATCTTATCGTAGGCGACCAATTGCCTAGATATCTGTAACTTCAATATTCTGTTGGTTGGGTACTTAGGCAGCCTATATGGGTATGAAGAAAATCCTTGTAGCCTTATATAAGAAAACTTTGAAAACTGTATAAACCAGCACCCATACCTCTCAATCAATTCCTGGGCTTCCCTCGAGATCCTACGATGCATTCGCTCCTGAAGTGTTCTTGCAATGTGCATGGTAAAAGCGTCGTTGACACACTTTTAATGAGTAGTACTTGTCAAGTGCAACTGTGGACAAGACTCGTGGATTTTGAACTGGTGAGAGCCACAACCAACATGCTCCTTGTATGAAATTCCTTTGTATTTCGTCATACGAGCCATCATGTAAATAATGTAGGAGCCCATATAGAATGTTTTCGTTCTCCTCAAACTCAGGAGCTGCTCGTGCAAATTGTCACTGATTATTGTAGCCCAGTTGACGTAGTCTTTTCCTTCCAACATGAGGTTGATGTAGTAGAACATCCACGGCTCAAAAATAAAAGCCTGAGGGTAGCCTCCAACTCTACTCAACATCATGATAAGATCACAGTACTCCTACTTCAAGTCGTCTGATATAATTTTCCTTGGTAGCTTTGTACGAGAGGGCTTGGGGTTGCTCATCCAGTGAGTATTTATCGTCTCTATACATCTCTCGAATGCAGAAGCATACATTCGCTCAGCTCGTTCTCTGGACTTGTAAATCATATTCGTGTGTGCTGGAATTCCAAAGGCTTCACCAATAGCAGCAGGAGTAAGGTTGACAAGCACTTGACCATCCGGTGACATAATTGATCTGTAATCCTTCTCATAGCAGTTGGCGCACTCCATCATTAGCTCTGAACACTGAATAGCCAGTGGGAAACCAGCAGCTGCATATAATCCATTTCAAACAATGTTGTGTGAAGTGTTTGAAGGTTGATGACTACCAATTCCCAGCATTCTTTTCTTGAAAGTCTCCAGGTTGACAGAGCCCAGATTCGTGTCAGCAAGCTTGGCCAACTTTGAAGTGAACTTCGATTCCGGCATGAAAGGCTTGCTCAGCTTCTTGATAACAGCTTGCCTGGATGCACCGTTGTTGTCCTTGCCAGTTGTTCTAACTTCAGCCATCTGCAAAACAATAAACATCCATTAGCAAATTAACTTAGAAAAATAAATAAAATGTTTTGCAGGGCTGCCAGTCGACTTCAAGAAGTTGCAATATTATTTCTCATTTGCAAACCTCAACTTCTTCAATAGATTTTGAATTATCAATCACTTAGAAAGTCTCAACAACTTCAATGAAACTTGTCAAATTTCTTAGCTGGCTGCAGCAACATGAACTTTGTAAATTTGCACTACTTCACTTCAAATCAGATTTAGCAAGTTCGCAGTCTTTAGCAACCTTCAACTTCAGCAATATAAACTTCAGAAGTTGCAGCCACAATGCAAATTAATTTGAGCCTCAGCACACAATGATTCTCTTGTTTCTTCAAATCGAACTTTCTTCAATAACATTCAGCTTCAAACTTTCCTCAAGCAAATTCGAACTTCCTCAATAGTTGCAGCCACAGCAATTTTCATCACACTCAACTCAACAAATCGAATCTTCCACTTGCACATTCACACTTCAGCTTTAGCAACTTCCTTCAACAAATTTCGAACTTCAGCCTCTGCAACACTGGACTTAGAGCAAATTCGAACTTCTTCAGCTGTGAAAAAGAAGTGAATAATCTTCAACTCATATAGGGAATTCAAATTCTAGAAGAAGGCTAAGTTTATCCAGTGTATTAAATCTCCACTACTCCATTCGAATTTCCCTCCTCTGGCATTTTTGACACTTGTCTTTTGACGTCAAGAATCTTAATCTTCTAGAATTTCAACTTTGACCGGCATGTTTTAATTCACTTTTGAAAATATTTAATTTAAATTCATCTCTCAATCAATTTTAATTCGCTAGCCGAAGATCTGTCTTGCAAATTTTAAATTTTAATCACCTTTGATGCTCTAGAAAATTCATCTGTGAAGAACTCAATCAAAAATATCTAGGCAATTCACTTTAAATTCATCGTCGAAGCATTTTCCTTTTGAAAACACATTTTATTCAAATTTGCCTTAGAAAATTTTAAAATTTCCCTTAAGAAAAATCATAATTCAAGCACCGATTAAATTCTTCATCCGAAAGGCTTTAGTGAAGTGCAGAAGACATGGAAATCTGTTTCTCATCAAAGATCATCAGTACCCAGAAGAAAATTTTCTTCAAAACTTGTCGAATCCATGGGTACACAATGAACGGGTTCATTTAAATTTTTAAATTTTGAACCTTAGAAAAATATTATTCCTCATAAATTTTAATCCCGTTCTTCATCTCTGTGAATATCTTGTGTTGCTCTGACTTGAAATTTTTTTATCAATCTTGCAGTGCCAGCATTCTTCGACTTCATTCACTAGTAAATTCATCCATGCTCAAGAAAATTTTATCACCTTAGAGTCTAGGCGTATTTTCTAAAGGAAGAAAATATTTTTCCTTAGAAAAAATTTGAATCATTTTGAAAATTTTGCCTTAGGAAATTTTATTCAACTTTACTCGTTCACCAATGGTGGGAAATTCACTTAGACAATTTAACGTCCCTTTTCTTGGAGAAATTTCCTTTTAAAATGCCTTGGGCGCATATTATATGCCATGAAGAACATTTTTCCTTTTAAACTTCCAACGCCTAG
The DNA here is from genome assembly GCA_007258455.2 of Sequoia sempervirens. Lineage (NCBI taxonomy): Eukaryota > Viridiplantae > Streptophyta > Pinopsida > Cupressales > Cupressaceae > Sequoia > Sequoia sempervirens. The sequence goes on from VDFB02123122.1 coordinate 8,554, forward strand.
CATTATTCATCACTTGGCAATTTCCAATGCCTTATCAATATTATTCATCACCCTACACTTTAGGTGCATACCACACTTGAAGGGGAATATTAACCACGCCCAGCATACTTCATTTCACCCTCAACACCTTGGGCGCATTTCTCATGTTCAAGAGAATGAAAACTTTCAACGCCTCCAACAAGTGACCCTTGAGCTTCCTTAATTTTGTCTTCACATGCCCTCACTTGGGTGCATTTGGCACTTGATGAAGGATGAAAGTTTGTTGACATTTTGACTTTCTAACCTTGGGCGCATTTAGCAAGATGTAAAGGATGGGCGCATATGACAAGAGGAGAGGAATAAAGCTTTTCAACGTCCTTGCTTTGACTTGTGACTCTTGAGCTTCTTTCTTTTTGTCTTCACATGCCCTCACTTGGGCACATTAGAGCATAGGAGGTGGATGAGATTCTAATGCCCTTGACTTTCTTCTTTGAATCTTTGACCCCCCTCTTAAGATGGGCGCATTTGATGCCTCTAGGAGGATGGAAGTTATACTTAGAAAATTTTCATGCTTGGCTCACCTTGAGGGCGCATTTGACTATGTGTGGAGGATAAACATTTTCAACGCCAAGCTTGTTTTGTTGACCATTGACCCTTTTGACATGGGCGCATATTAATCCTCATGCCATCACTATAAAATACCATACAACTCAAAAACAAAGCGCTCTAGAACTCCCACACATAAAATATGGCTTGGCTAATGATATGAAAATTCACGTCGGAACACATAAAATGCCACGACCTCTATATTTTCTGAGTATGGTGCCATTGTTTCATAATAATGTAGCTTCCCAACACTTGAGTATTCAAAATGGCTCTTCTTAAAACCCACGCCTGAGTTTGCTATCTTCAATCAACAAATATGAGTAACTCAGTGTTATCTGACTAGCAAGGACAATAATATGAACCTTTGCCAACACCCAAACTAGAATATGTTTCAATCAATGATCAATCAACACCTGGCAATACCCTGATAAATTATTCAAAACCCTGGGTATTGAAATCTTCCTATATACTGCAGATATAAATATTAAAATATGATCACTAGGCAACACTTGAATCTTTCTTGTATATTTCTTAGCAATCTTGAAGCGCAATGCACAACCCCTGAAATGGGGTTATCCACAAATAGGCTTGGGAGATCTTCACACCAGATTTTATGATATTGGCTTAAATATTTCATTATAAAGTTGAGGGGTCAAAACATTAAAATAATGATACTTTATGCAAATGTCACGTAATACCTTTTAACCCCTTATAACACTATTTAATAAAGTCATCCATAATAATTAATATTATTAAAGTTAAAATGGATTAACTTTAATAATATAAATTAAATCATTAACTCCCCGATAAATACCAATATCAACTCATTGGAGTAATCCATCAACTCTCCAAATATAGGCATGATAGTAGCTGACCATTTCATGACTTACTATAAATAGTAAGTGTGGGCAAAGTGTCCTAAATGACCTCCAAAAGGCACAACACAAATAAATTGTGACACTGAGTTGAAGAGTACTGAAATAAACACTAAAAGGCCTGTTGAAGAGCCATAACTCACCCTCAAAGGGGTCCCCTAAACACCATGTTAGCCTACAAGGACCAGTTGGTAGACTAACCACTGCATTTGTCAACTGCCTAGGAAAAGGGGACATTACAAAGATCCAAAGAAAAAGGAAAGAAGAAGGATAGAAAGCAAGATAAGTCTAGATCAAAATCCCATGGTAGATCCAAATCTCTTAATAAGTTCAAGGTGGAATGTTAGAATTAAAGAAAAGTTGAGCTTCTAAAAAAATACTATGAGGAGAAGAAGAAGCAGAAAAATGTAGATTCTGATGATGAGTTTAAGAGATCCTTATAGGATGAAGGTGATGCTTTCATCATTTCCTTGGCTACTCATGCATTTGAAGGTGCATGGTTGATGAATCTACTGTCTTTTTCCACATGAGCTCACATATAAGTTGGTTTACAAAATATGAAGAATATGATGGTGGGAAGGTGTATTGTGTACCTTGGAGATGATTTTATGTAATATCTCCTTCTAGCTAGACATCAATTATCAACAGGATTAGCCTATCACTTGGACCGTTGTAGGCTAATGGGATTGGATTGAGGGTCTTTTGAGGCAGAAGCATGGTCAGTTGTTGGTTTTATTCTTCTCCAGAGCTTAGTGGGGTTCAAGATTGGCCTTTGTAGAGGTTTTGGGGCTCAACTTGAATACTTACTATTTATAGTAAGTCAATCAGTCAGTGTTTCTATTTATAGCAGGGCACTTGAAGATGATATGTTGGCAGTGTTGATTCCAAAATCCAATTGGTTTGAAGAAATAAGGAGTATCGCCTAAGTTATAACGTTTAATTATTATTAAAGGTGACTTTAATAATAATTAATATTATAAAGTTATAATTATACTTTATGTTTTAAGGGTCCATGAGACATTAAAAAGGGGGCCAATTTAATTAATTACTTGGGGCGCCAATTTCAAGATTATATTTTATTATGGCTAAAGTACAAACTTTATAATATTTAAATGTGCAAAAAGGCAAATTAGGGATCAACCTTTTAAGAAGAGAATATAAGGAAGCCAAAGAAAGTTCGATTCATTCTATTGAGCATTTGATATTTTGTCTTTCATGACTTCCTTTGGCGTTGGAGAAGAGAAACGAGGGTTTCTGCATTTCCAAAGCTTTCAGGCATTGGAGAAAGTTCATTCTTCATTGTTTGTGCTTTCTGAGGTTGTGCAACATCAGCTGAAGTTAGCCTATGAGAGTTGGTTTCATTCAGAAGCCAATATTGTGCAGATTGAGGAATTTACATCAAGGGTTTCAAGCATGTTTCTTTAGAGGAGCAAACATCATTGGAGCTGCATATATTTAATTCATTTGGCATCCCTTCAAGGCCGTACAACCTCCTACTCACCAACCGTACAACTAGGGCTTGGCATGTTTCTTCTAGTGCTGGTCACCTTGCTTTTTGAGCTCATTCTTCTTCCTTGTTGGGCATATATTCTTGAGAAAGGCTCTTGTGTGAATTTCAGCATTGAGAAATCATTTGCAAGCAGAATATCAACCTATTATCAGACTTAAACATTGCTGCCAGCAATCAAGATTTTGGATATAATATTCTTACTTCACTTCCAGGTATGCATTTGATTGTAATGGCCCTTTTGATAATGATCAAATAAAGATATCTCTTCGCAACAATATCTTTTCAGTATTTGGTTATTTCCTTTAGCATGGTGAATTTTAGTATTGCATTTTGTATTCTTGCATTATTATATCAAAAACACAAAAAAAATAAAATCATAAAACCCATAACAATCAAAAAACACAAATTCAGGAGTCAACAGTCAGAAGTGTAGAGTTTTCAGTTAAGGGAGAACTAGGGTTCTTACATTTTAATTTGAAAAATGTAAGCTGTGGTATAGTCCTAATTTGATTCCCTTATGGATGAGTGAAGGGGACCAATGGTGTATTGCATAGCCCTAATTTGGCATGAAACCTAGATTTTGTTAGTAAAATTAATGATATGGGTGTGTAGATTGTTTTCTTGAGTGGAGGATGCAAGATGGTTATAGGAACTATAGTTCTTCCTAAGGGTGTTTGGATTGAAACTCTGTTTTAGCTAGATGCATTGTAATGAACCGAACCAATTTTGAACCAATTTTTTCCAATTTTTCAATATAGCAACTCGACAAACAAAAACCCGTTAGGGTTAGTTCAAATCAAACCAGCAGTTACAAATAACTCTTTGCCAAGAATGCGCACTCAATCTCGAGATGAGAATGATGCTGTCATATGGCAAGAGGGTCGTTAGTAGCAACTTGAAGTATCACAATGCTGAAAGGAAATCTCAATGCCAAGAATGTGCTCTCCGACCTGTTGTGACCTTTTCACACATCGCCCCATCGCTGATGGGGACCCCCAGTTGCCTGCTAGTTTTTAGGGTTTTGTCTCCTTGCAACAGTTACGAGAGATCATTTTGCTAAGGGTTTCAGGTCAGTTTGCCGAGAGTTGCCCGAGCCAAGTCAGTAATCCATGCTTGAATCAGTGCGTAGACGTCATGGAAGCGCTCAGAAGGCCCAAGAGACGAAGATCGACTGTAAATTCGGCCAATTCTAAGACTTCCTACTTTTTAGGAAAAGTTGCTTTTTCGATTTTTCATTTTTGGCATTTTTGGACCAAACAAGGTTCCCTATTTTTTAGGGTTTGCTTTTTTTATTTTTAGAAAGTTTCTATTATTGGAAAGTTTCTATTTTTGGAAAGGTCCCGAGTTCTGAAAACGCACTTAGAAGTTCGAAAAACTCAATAGAACTCTCAGAAAATCGAAATGAAAATTTGAATTTTTTTTGAAAAATCTGGAAAAAACAAGTAAAAAGCATGAAAATCAGTCAAAACCAGTTCGAAATCAATCAGATCTGAAGCAAAATCAGTTCAAAATCAACTCAAAAGAGATGAGATTTATGAAGAAAATCTGTTCAAGGCTGAAATTTGCCATGGAAAATGAGAAGAGAGGATGAAGAAATGTCAAAAGGGTCATGGAGTCAGCCATGCAGCAAGGAAACTCATCCTAGGAAGTCTTGAAGTCTGCCCTGCTCATCCTTGGATCTTCCAAAGTCCGCCCAGCATATAGCATGCTCATCCTTGCATCCTTGAGAGTCCGCCATGCACAAAGGGATGTCCAAAAGAGTCTTGAAGTCCGCCATGCACTAAGCAAGCTCATCCTTGGATCTTCTAAAGTCCGCCATGCATCTTGAATGCATATCCAAGCATCACTTGAGGTCCGCCATCCAAGAGGTTCGTCCTAAAGAGTCTTGAAGTCCGCCATCTGCCAAGAGGGACGTCCAAAAGACCTATGAAGTCCGCCTTTGAATATCCTTGGACCATCTAAAGTCCGCCCTGCATGTGCTAGAGACCTCTAAAGTCCGCCCAGCTCATCCTTGACCCTTCCAAAGTCCGCCTAGACATGTAAAGTGAGGAAAAATCAAAATTTTGCTAAGTGTTGGTGCCCAGCCAAGGAAAATTTCAAAATTTTGCCTAAGAGTAAGAGCTTAAAGGGGGTGGAAAAATGATTTTTTTTTGGCTAAGTGTTGTGATAATTCCAAAGAGACAAGTGCCAAAAAGCTTCAAGGTCCGCCCTAGAAAAGTGGGACATCCAAGGGTTCGTCCAAAAGATCTATGAAGTCCGCCATACACTTAGAGGAGGCTAGCAAGGTGCTAAAGACGTCCATGATACTTGTCCAAGAAGCTAAGGAAGTCCCCCTAAGCAGATGAAGGGATAAAGGAACAATTTTTGGCCAAGTGTTAATGCCAAGTCTAAGAAAAGGTTTGAATATTTGCCTAACTACAGAGGCTAAAAGGATGGAAAGTTGAGATTTTTGACCAAGTATCACGACACTTGTAAGAGGATAAATGCCAAGCTTGAAAGGACACACGCTAGAGGAAGTTGGGATTTGGTTAAGAATAAAACGAAATGTGCCTAACACAAAGGTAGAAAAGAGATAAAATTTGCCTAAGTATGGAGAAAATGCGAATAAATTGTCAACTTTGGCCGAAGAAAAATGCACAAGGCAAGGAGAAAGGAAAGATCGTCCATAGCCAGAAGGAGGAAGAATATGTCAGACATCAAGGAAATTCGCCCAATGAAGACATTCGGACAAGGATTTTGCCTAGAAAAATTCGACTGAGCAAGAGAAAATTTGACTTTGGCAGAGCAAAATAAGCTTAGAATCTCGCCTCGGCAAAGAAAAACAGGGATCTGGCAATAAAATTTTCGACGGAATGGCTTAAGATTTGGTTTGGCTAGAGAAAATTAGGGATAAAAAATGGAAAATACACTCTCAGCCAAGAAAAATGGAAGAAAAATCGAAATAGCCATGGGTCCAAAACGAACGGGTTGGAATTAATTAAAATATTTTTAATATTTTAATAATTAATCTTCAACTATTTGGAATTTAAAAATGCCTTGGACAAAATCAATTTTTCCAGACGAGAATTGGAAGAAAATAAAGTACGCCAGGCAGAGACGAAATCCGACAAGAAGAATTAAATTCGCCATGAATTTAATTAAAATATTTAATGTTTATTCAAAAATTCGAAAAATCAAAGATAAACATTAAATAAAAAATCGAATTTTTGAAGATTTGCCCGGATAAGCTCGAGACTGATCCTTGTCGGAAAATAAAAGGAAAGTTGCCTGTTTGGATAAATGAAAACAAATCGAGATCGAGAAAGAATATGGCAGTTGCTAAATCGAATTCAATCCTTCAGCATTATAATGAGTTTCAGCAACTCATTTTTTCACACACAGCTGAAGAGAAATTTAATCTTTCTCGAAATTGTCAGGCAATTAATTCATCAATAGGCAAAGTCGAATTTTCCCAGAGAGAGAAGCAGTGTTATGCTGAGGAATTTTTCGCGGAAAAAAAGAAAGAGATTTATTCAAAGCTGAATTCTTCTTGAAGAGGGGCGCACTTTTCAAAAAAAATCAGATTTTTAATCTGATTTGCATTCGACGGTTCTTCACTGAGGTTTGGTGTTTGGTCAAATAAATTTGCTATCTCTTTCATGTACTTTCATCTTGACGAAGTTCTGGCAGAATTTTCAATTTCATCTAAGCCACTTTCAGCTTGCTTTTTCGTGATAATTTAATTATTTAACCAGCTGAAAGTCAATTTTTGAATCCAAGGCATGGGATTTAGTTATTTAAAAAAGTCTTTGTACTAATGTTAATTTTATGACTGCAGGTTGACGATCACGGCAGGCGAACCATCCAAGAAGCTGAAAATGAAGTTTGCCAACAAGGGTGCTCAAAAAGAGACCAAGGTCATTTCAAAGTGGAAGAATGTCGTGGACACTGATCTCGGACACGTTGATTTTGATGAATTCAAGAAAATAGTGTACGGTCAGAAGGGACTCCCCACAGCAATAGCTAGACGGATGGTCAAAAACGGGATATTCCAAGCAGCTGGATTCCCACCAGCAATGGATTGTGCAGAGTTGATGGTGGAGTGTGCTCTCCATTATGACGCTCAAAAGAGACAGATCATCGCGCCTGATGGAAGAGTCTTAGCACACTTGGGCGAAGTGTCAATTCAGGATACCTTCGGCATCCCAGAGCATTCATGGACGGTCTATAAGACCAAGGAAGAAGCTAAAAGATTATATGACAGTCAGCCAGATCTGTGCGCCACAACAGTCAACAAGGTGTGGATGGACAAGCCAAAGCCTTCAATCAAAAAGTTGCCCAAGAGGCCTCGCCGAACAGACTTCAAGGAAGATTTTGGGGATATTGCACTGATGCTGAACAGAATAGCTGGCAATCCGCAGGGCGCCTTCTTCGAGAGCTGGATGTACTATTTTATAGATGAGATCACCTCTGGAGTAAAAATGTTCAACTGGTCACGGATGATAAGTGACAACCTTCATGAGCAACTGATCAACCTCGAAGAGACCAAGTCTTTTCATATGAGTTCATATGTGATATACCTGTTGGCCAGATCATACAAGTATCAAGGATTGATCTGCAAGGGCAAAATTGGCAACAGGGAGAACGAGCTCAGGCCTTACGATTGTTATCCTCAGCTCCAATTGAAGGAGAAGACTCACTTCAGGAGGGTACATGATGCCTTCCTGATGCACATTACCAGAAAGCTTCAAGGAGGAGTGCATCAGAGGCTGAGCCATGAAGCAAAAAGTCTTATCAGCAAATACGGGTCTTGGTTCATCCAGTTCCCGAAATTCACATATGTCAGGATCCAGGGATTCACTGGAAATCCCTATAAATTGCCTATCTATCCGACCAATTGGATGATATTGCTCGAGGTTTTGAGACAATTAGAAGAGTATCAGAATATTCAGAGGCCATCCAAGAAGGCGTCCGTCACATTCCCATTCTTCATTGGGAACATGTTGGAATATTGTCCATCAGCACAGGCAGCTGAAAGTGCAAGGTTGGAGATCCAATGGTATCCTTTCACAGCCTACAAGTCCAGGGTCAACTATGACCCACATCATAACATTCAGACAGTGGAAGGGAGAAAGTACAAGCACAGGATGGAGCTGGAAGATTTCTGGGCAAATGCTGCCGATGAGTATGAGGGCAGGCGGAAAATATGGTCCAGGATGCCACTAGATTTCATGAGAGCAATTGAATTCTGCCGAGTGCCTGACCAGCTACAAGATGATGGAAACCACGTCCAGCCACGCTTCGATGAAGGCCGACCTCTCCCTCCAGTAAAATGGTAAGAAACAAAGCACGCAGACCTAGCCACCCTAATGAGGCCAGTAACTAAGTATTCTCAATGGTGGGTTGATTACCACGCCCAAGAATTGAGACAAAAAGGAATCACGCTCACATATGACCTGTTGAGCGAATCAGAGTCATATTCTTCTAATGCTGGTGCATCCCATCAAGACTTGGTCGGAATCGGAGAGAAAAGGAAAGAAATAATGCCAAGTGTTGAGCCTGCTTCCAAGAGGCATAAGGGAGAACCTTCTCGTTCTGCTGCATCCAGGAACAATGACCAGTTTGCGGCTACCATAGACGACTCCTTGGTAGAAATGCTCGAACCTCTTGCAATTCAGGGAGTAAACGATGAACCTATTCAACTAGATGATGAAGAGCCTGCGTCACCAACAGGCACAGAAATCTTAGGTTCGGACAATGATATAGAAGCCCGGAACAATGACTTTGAGGAGGGAATGATTTTCGCTCTCAGGGAAGTCATTCCGAATGAAGAAGAGATTCAGGTAGAGGATGGCATTGAACAATCGACCATTCCAGACTGGCTATTAGAAAGGATGAAAGTTCAAGTGCCTGCAGAGGCTCAACAAGAAGAAGAGGATGATACTGCCGATTTCTTGGCAAGATTAGAGCAGGTTGCAGTCAAGAAGCCCGCCAAGAAGTTCTCCACCATTCAGAGGAACGAGGCAGGCGACCGTTCTGTGCATATTGCGGTACCTACGGTGGACAAGCCACAGGACGAGATCACTCCTCAGGAGTATGTATAACCACTGTTGACCTTGGCCCGACCTCAAAAGGTCAAGAAGTAGAGGAGTTAGATAATTCTGTCTCGACTATCAAAGTGAGACTAGAAAAGGAAGTGGCTAAGAAGGAGTATAAGAAGGAGGTCGAACGTCTCAAAGAATATATACAGCATTTGACCCAGCCACTTGATCAAGGCAATGCGACTGTTCCTCCTCTTCTCAATTCATCACAGGAGATGACTAGGGATGTCGAGCACGGAATGGTAACGGCCAAGGAGGCTAAAGACTGGATAGCAAGTGAAGGCACAAAAGCGGCCTTGTTCATGGAGAAGTTGGCACTGGCCTATGGACAAACCTCTTCATTTCTTTCCAGACTGATGGATATGGCGGAGGCGTGGGAAGGTATCCCGGATATGCAAGAAAGGCTTATTCCAAGCCTTAGAATCTTGAAGAGCACTCCGAGAGAGGAGTTAGTTGATAAAAGGGTGATTGTTGCAGGGGCAGCATATGATTTTCATCACTGGTTTTGGGCAGTGACAATACGAGAAGAAGTCTTGGAGAAGGCAAAAGTAGATGGGCTTGGAATTGAAGAACAGGTCAGGAAAATCTAGGAGAAGATTTACATGACAACTACAAAAGTGTTCGACCGTGAAGTCATCCAGGAGAACGACATGCAGTTGGAGAGATTGAAGCATAAAGTTCAAGAAACTTTCTTCTTGACCACTGAACCATTCTTGAGACAAGACTTTGCGAGAGTGGCAAGACTCTCATCCATTCGAAAGGATTTTGAGAAGTAGGAGGCAGATTGGGAAGGTACTTTTGCTAGATGTGCTGAGAAGTTGGACGGACTTGAATTCCGGATCAGCATGTTGCCACCTGTCACGATGGACGAGGTCATTGCAGTAGTGTCCAGATTCGCCAAGCACAATGCTTTTCAGAAGGATAAGGACGCCTCTCCTAGATTATAGCTGGAACTGCCACTTTTCTGATTGATTTCTAGTTGATAACTCTTGTTATTTTGGGAAACCTTAATCAGGGTTTGGTTGTAATAATCTTGGCCGTTAATCTTGTTTTAATCTCGGCCCTTCATTTCATTTTTGAGGCTCTATATAAACTAGTGCTCTCTCATTTTCATGGGTGTGGAGACAGAATATGTGTATTGTCGCATTGAGACTATTTTGAATGATAAAAGCTCTTGAGCATGATTTGCTTTGAATAACTTCTTATTGTTGAATAGTAAGCGAGGTTGCATATTATCTTCCGCCATAGATTAGAGTTAAAGTTAGATTAGGTAGAATTTGCTTTGAAAGTTGGTTAATTGAATGAAAGATTGATCGTATTGATTCGATGGTGAAGTGTAGCTCATACTTTCTTCGAATGGATGATTTGCATTCGATGCGTAAAGTTAGCCTGAGCTCTTAATTGTGGAAACTTAACTTCAGCCTCATTCGAGGTTTGAAAATTATTCTCACAACCCTTGAAGATTGCACCCATTTTGCATATGTTGTCCTGCAGGAGGCGAAACAAAGTGTGGTTTATTCCCTTCACCGAATCCTTATTGTCTCTTGAGTTCTTAGGCATAGACTAGATTCTCCTAAACCCTATCCTTTTGCCATTTTTTTGAGATCCATTGAAAGTCCTAATTGAGAGCCTTTAACGATAAATTTCCTAAGTCTTGAACTTGCAAAGATTTTATGTAAGTCCCCTTGTTCATTACCAGCAAATCACAATGGCCATTGAGCTTATCCACACGTCGAGACCCGACTAAAGAAACCTTGGAATCGCCATATGATCTTCTCGCAATCTTAGCATACGCGGTGGTTTTTCAAGAGAGGATAGAGTGTCTTTGGGCATTTTATTCTGATGTTTGGTGTGTCATAAAACACGCATCAACACGACCCAAGTTGGGTAGGATGCTACCATATGGCGGAGTATCTATTGTAAATGATGCAATACATAAAATAAACTCAACGCCAAGCATGTGCACTCCAAACCCGAGGTGGGCAAGGCGCTATCATATGGCGGAGATGCTATATGTAATACAAATAGACTAAACAAGGGCCAATCTCTTCCACAACCGTGGGAATACAATGTAACTTAGCAAGAAATAGAAAGGGCTGAACAGTACTACTATAACAGCCTTACAATAAGAAGAGTTGCCTGCCAAGAACACTGAATTAGTAATATATCAATGCTGCGATGAAGTTTAATGTATCTCCAATACTCAATATGACTCCAGGACTCAAACCCAACTCCTAAAGCAAAATCTAACAATCTGATATGACTGAACATAGACTGAAAATGCATAACCAGCAACTCCGTAACTCACTAAATTGCTCACACAACTCACAATACTTCACCAAATGACTTCAAACTTGATGCAGAAGGGCCCTAGGATGATGGTGACCAAGATAGAACAATGAAACTTCAGCAAACTGATGTTATTTATTTTTGCACAAATTCCAATACAACTCAGCAATGCAAAACCCTCAAAAGCAGCGATTTGACAAGATAAAATCCAACACTTGCTAATAAAATCTCAAACTCACCAGAGAGGGGTGCCCTAGGGTGAGAAAGACATATGTAAAGTACCCAGAACCAAACAAAAATCGTGCAATGACTTATGAGCATAAATGACCTTCAACAATGACTACAACCACCAATACACAAACTGTAAAAAACATCAGAAAATCTCGAGTAAGCTCCATTTGCATTCTCTGAGTGAGAAGCAATCTCAATATCAGCTAGGTGTTGTCTTTCAAACACGAAGTCTGACCCTTGCTAGGAGGTATGCATTCCTCGAAGCTTCTTTCCTGAAAATAATCCAGCAGCATAACAATATGGTAGACAGAAGATGATCCAAATGAAGAGAGGGAGCCTCCTTTTATAGACTGAAGAGAACACTCCAGAGGCTTCTAGAAAGTGCACCCTAATTCCAAGTTGTTTTTTAGGTTTAACTTTGACCAAGACTCCTTCATCAAAATGGCATACCTTCCTTGAGAGATAAATATCACTTCTCTTTTTTTTAAAAATAAAATATAAAATCCTCCAAAGTAGGCATCCACTTTCCCTTGAGCAATTATAGACTTTAGAAATATAAAATTATTTCTTCATGAGAAAATACCCCTCAAGGTCCCCTTCTTTAAAACAACTTAAAGTCATATTACTAGGACAAGGGGTTATTTTATAAAATAAAACATTATTGTCTTTAAAATACTTATTTCTCCAAAATGAACCCTTTAGGCCAAAAATCAGAATTACCTAATGAACTGCCAGAAGAGGAAAGTTGACTGAGTTGGTGCTGACTGGACCACTGCTAAAAATAGAATTTACTAAAAATAGTAAATTCAAGAAGTTGCTCAGAATGCAATGCGTGCGCCACCATTGCAAAACTCTTTGAAAACCTAGAAAGAATCCACAAACCAAAATCCCAAACTCCAAGGTGTAGCCATCATAACTTACTAAAAATAGTAAATCCGGAAAGGTTGCCCGACGCAATTGTATGTCATACCTCAGCAAAGCTCTCAGAAAACCCAAAAGGAAACCAAGATCTGAATAGCCCAACTCCAACATGTAAACCCCTGAATCTTCAAAAGAACTCACCAAGCAGCCGGAAACCCTAATTCTATCTCTGATTAGCCAACAACACACCGGGAAAAGGCCATCAATCACTAAAAGGTGCAGTGCTAAAAATGGGGACATTACAGTCGCCCTTCCCAAAATTGCTTGTCCTCAAGCAAAACCACCACAACTCCAAAAAAATTAAGACTGATCCATACCAAAACAAGTATGATCCCAGGTTCCCAATTCCGTCTCAGGAAAGACCCACCTTGCCGATGCTGCACGACTCTGATCACATCAGTGAAAACATCATGCCAATGTTGCACTAACCTTCCTTGTAACCCCAAAGTGTTACCATCCATGATACTCAAACTGAAAGATCTTAAAGGACTGAAATCAATATCATGCAACATCTCATGTCCACGATGCCCCAAATTAATAGTATCAACCACACCACTGTTAATCATAATTCTAGGCAAGAAGAAAGATAGGATACTCAACTCAAAATCAACCTCCTCAGTATACCTCCACATGGTAATAAATGAATCCCTGATAGCAAAGGTGA